>JASANV010001572.1:0-196972 GCA_030849715.1 Trypanosoma mega | reverse complement strand
TCTTTCCTAACTTTTTCTTCTCTTCTTTTTCTAAGAATAGGAAGGTAGGTACTATTCCCTTATTCTTTTAGCCTGCTCTCGCATTAAAGTGGAGTCTTTTTAGATTTTTCGGTATTTCCAATTTTTCCATTTTATCCACCTCTACACGCACCTCGCGACGGGGAGTTTTGTGAGGAAAAGGAATATCCGAGAACTGCCCTTTCGTCAGTCATGGATAAAAGATCTACTCTTCTATTACCGATTATTGCTTGTTGATGATTTGTTAATTTATTATTAAATGAGCATACGGGAAACAATATGTTGTAAGCAAAACTGTATGGATTTGCTTTCACAACTGGAAGGCAATATTATTTCTCTTACTAATTGCCTCTTCTTTCTATGCCTTTTCGAGGCAGAATCAAGACTGTAGGAACACACTTTATCCCGAGAATATCCACTTATCGAATTGGTCGGTCCCACCTTTACCTTAATCCTAAAAGGATAAAGATACACAAAAAGGGAAATCCAAAAATGCATCTTAAATTCTATCATGGAGCGCCCGCAACAAAAACCCATACCTATGACCATAATAAAAAAGAAAAACCAAGAGAGATAATCAGCAAAGCATTAATGCTAGTGTTAAGGGTTTGATTCACGTTTTCTATATTAGCCCCTTCTATCTCGCCTACACTTTCTACAAGCTCCTAAGAGAAAAAAAAGGAAAACGAGAAAGAAAGAAGAGGACCAGGCAAATCAATAGGTAGTCTCTTTCAATGATTGACAATTTCTTTTTACGAAATAAATTTTAAAAAAATGGAGAGGTTGGGTATCGATCCCAATACCTACCGCATGCTAAGCGGTCGCTCTACCATCTGAGCTACATCCCCACAACCTCAAAGAAAAACAGTTCCTGCCATTTTACAGTGATATATATATTTTTTGGAAAAAACGCGCAAACGGTAGGGTTCGAACCTACGCGTGAGATCACACTTACTTAGCAGGCAAGCGCCTTAACCACTCGGCCACGTTTGCTTGTGCTTTTCCAAAAAATCTTCCTGCTATGATTTGGTTGTGTTCGTGTTGCTCAGCGCTATTCCATTTTGTGCCTTCGGGTTCTCGGTAGTATAGTGGTAAGTATACCCGCCTGTCACGCGGGTGACCCGGGTTCAATTCCCGGCCGGGAAGTTTTTTCTCTAAACAATTTTTTCTTTTTTTGGGGGGTATTATGTTTTCATTAAATCGCAATTTTTTTTTCTTTACTCCCACGCTTTGTTTACATCATTTTTTTTTTTGAAAAAATAACCTCAGTTTCCTTCTTTAAAAATTTGGAACCCATTTCGCAGAACAGATATCCTGTCAACATGGTTGGGCATAACAGTTTCACATATGTGGACTTCTCTAATATGGAAGCAGCGCGAATTACTCCAAGAAAGAGACCAAACATTTTTTACAAAAAGAATTCTACGTCATTCTCACCTCTTGATGGAAGGCGAATGTGACAATCTCACGGTAAATTTGGACTGGCGAAGAAAAACAGGCTTGAACAAAAAAGTGCACCTCTTCATAGAAAAAAAGCAAGAGTTTAATTCACCACACCACTGAGAGAGAGGTGATCCTTCACTATTGGAGTTCTCCAAGAACAACAGTCAAAAGAAAGACCACATCAAACATCTTCATACGTTAGCGCAGAAGATAAACAATACGCAATCGAGTTGGAAAAATCATCTGGCAACATGATGCTTGGAGAGAGAATAATGATTTTGAGTACAGTGTATGCATCGAGAATTTTAATATGGATGAGAACATCACCAGACTAAATAAAAAATTTCACGTTTCTCCACGCAATGAAATCCATAATACAAAGTGAAATGCATACACAAAAATGTGTTTAAGAATTTGGGAGGAACACGCTGAACACATAGAGGTTCTTCAGAGTATACTTTGCCAGTTGCATTTTTTTTTCTTTCAAAAATAGCAGAAATCTAGCGCAAACTTTACACAAGTAACGTGAAATATTCGCTCATTTTATTTTTTTAGGGGGTGACAATTCAACTGGAATCTCTAAGTCGATTAAAAATGGAAAAAATGGATGGCCAGATCATTGCTTTTTTTTTTTTTCAAACGTAACCATACTTCCGCTACACGTACAGCATTGTCACCCTACTGACTGTTCGACCTTTTGGTCGTTCTCTTTTGATGAAGTTCAGTAGAGACAAGGTCCCGAGTAGCTTTACAGCTCCTCAGATCCGTTGGGTCCGTGAAAGAATTGGAACGGGAGTGCTTCCTCCGTAAACGGCCCTTTCCCTTTTCATTTTCCTGAGACCGAGTGTCCACCAAAGCGAGAGGGGAGGGTGAAACTATAAAAGAAGGTGTCACTAGACTTCGATTGAGCTCTTCCTCGGGAGCGGGGGGGGTCTTCGTTCTCGGATTCAGGAGTCGTGTGGCAGGGGTCTGGTAGATGAAATGGCTCACACAGAAACTTCGCTAACTCGTTTCTAAAGAATACTTCAGGGGTTTCCAAGGAGCCAACTCCATGTTTGGCTCGCAAAGTAACGAGACCAGGACACTGAAGCAGGTGCTCTGAGGTCTCCTCACATTCATGAGATCTGAACCATGGGAGGCGGTGTACAGACATCTCTTCCTGGTCGTGAATCCTCCACAGATGTATGCGAAGAGTGTTCTCCGAGAGAAATTCAGATGAGCATTACGGAGATTTAGGCTTTTTTGTAAGAATTTCTACCCTACGGCGTTTATTGTCTTTTCTGCGTTCTATGCCCGATTTGTGCATTGGATGATACCGCTGCCCATGTTGAATGAGTCCGGGTCTGCTTGTGTACTTCTTTTCGCACAATTAGCATACAAATGTGTAGGCACTCTCATCTCTCGAGGGTGGCGTTGGTACATCATCAGCGTGACTCAGCGTCACGTGCTTGTGAAGGGTTTCCTTGCTGAAGAAAGATTTTTCACATTTTCCACAGTTCCAATAGGTGATTTCTCCCTGTATCCGCCGGCGCTTTGGCGCATGTGTGGTCACACTTTCAACGAGTTCACTGTTAGGGTGAACATTTTTGATGTGTCTATTGAGCCATTGTTTGGTGTATGTCTTTTGACAGTACGGACATGTAAGTCTACCTGCATCTAGTAAACTTGTGTTCGCTAAAGATGCAGTTGTTCTTTCTGGGGATTTGTACCTTCTGCTGCTTACAAATTCCCGGAGGCAGAAAAGGCTCCCTTTCCGTGGGATGCTTTTCGCGTACATGTCTCAATTTCCATTGAACATGATGTGTTGATCTGCAGTATAGGCAGAATAGGCGCTTCGTGGATCGATCCGCAGCAAAGATTATTTCATTTGCTCTACTAGGTTTTTCAGGCAAGCGAGGAGCCGGCTTGTTCGGATGTGCCGTATTCAGATGACGTTTAAAGCAGTGAGGAACGTATGTGTTGTTACAGTAAGAGCATTGGTATCTTTCGAGCTTCTCATCTGCAAGTGTGACTATTGGTGGAGAATGATCGTCTGAGGCTGGCTTGTTGGGGCATTTGTGTCTGTTGAAGTGGTAGAGCTGATGGCGCACTTTGTCACAGGTGGGGCAAATCATTTCTAATGCTCTCTTTCTTCGCGGTGGAGAGACGGGTATATGGGGAACTGGGGGCGGTGTGTGGGGTGTCTGTGGGGCGGCCAGGGCTTGTTTAACTTCGTTTAGCGTATGGAGAGCTACCTTCTTGTGATCTTTGGTCATGTGGTTTCTANTTTTGCCGTTTGCGTTGAATAGGCAGAGGGGGCATAGAATGATATGACCCAGTGGTGGGGCAGCGATTGCTTCTCTTGCCGCAGATAGTGACTCTGCGGATGTGTAATCGTGTAGGTGTTGCATATGCACACGCGCATTGCATCTCCGAGAGAACACATCATAACATTCTGGGCAGAAAAGGGGCTGATCAGGTTTAAGGGCTCTGGGTGGTAAGGGTCTGTTTGCGGTTTCTTCAAGAATAATGGGAGGAGGGGGCTCTGGGGGTGGTTCGGGTGAGGGCGGTCCAATGTGGGACCCCAGAGTTCTCGGAGAAGATGCCTTCTCACCAATGCGCCATCTGCATTTAGAGGATGTGTTGTTTGTAAGCATCCTGCGTAGCCAGCCGTAGCGCATAGATACGCCAGATCTGAATTGTGCCAGTATACCCTCTCCTTGGCGAAGGAGTGTTGTCGCTTTGGGGGCGGGGTCGTCATGGCCTAGGAGCTGCTGACGGTGTGTATCTATCGGGGCTGGATTGTCCCGGCGTGCCTTACGTTTTCGACGTTTCACGGATGTGATGATATCCGTGATCCATGCTGGAGCGTTTTGCGGGAGTTTCGTTGTTTCTTTAGCTAATTTATCTGTTTCTTCGTTTTGCTCGATACGTGGATGTCCAAAAATAAATTGGAATGACAGGCGTACACCCTTGTCTATGAGACTAAGGATTAGTCTCCATATACGCCTGAGAACACCATCTGTGACTGTCGTGGGTCCTGTATGTAATGCACTTAATAATGATAGGGAGTCTGTGAAGACCGCGACTACCGTGCGGCGTGTATGGGAGAAAAGAGTGTCTAAGAGCACTTGTAGACCGATTTCCATCGCAATGCATTCTGATCTATAGCTGCAGGCGAGTGGGCCGGAACTTCTTTGTGCGGTTTCGACTATATTTTCCTTTTTATAAAGGATGGCTGCACTGCCTGAGGACGCATCTGTTTGCGTGGATCCGTCTGTCCAAAGCGTAAAATGTGCGTGGGAGAAGTGGTGCACTCTTTCAAGGGATGCTCTATGTTTCTCTTCATCGGGGGAGTCCGCTTTAAGACCACCAGGTGGGGAGAGGTTGAAGAAAACTCTAGGCACGTACCTGGGGGAATAAGCTGTGTGAGGGGTTGAAAAATCATCTATAGTCTCACACTCTGTTCTAACTAGGCCCATATCGCTGTGCATCTGATGTGTATCCGGGTA
This sequence comes from Trypanosoma mega, assembly GCA_030849715.1. NCBI lineage: Eukaryota > Euglenozoa > Kinetoplastea > Trypanosomatida > Trypanosomatidae > Trypanosoma > Trypanosoma mega. The sequence continues at coordinate 192,020 of JASANV010001572.1, read as the reverse complement.
CATGGCCTTTGCTAGTTCTCTCAGGAGTCCTCCTCTTGTGCATGAGTTTAAGTAATACCCCATGCTTCTATAGAGGACAATCTCTTCTAGTGTTTTGAGTCTTGCTTCCTGGAGTGTATCGTCTCGTGGGGATCCTAGTGGGATACCGGTAATAGCATTGGCTGCATGACAATTGAACTTTTCGAGAGAATTCAATGTGGCAGTTGATGCCGTAGACCACCAAGCCGCTGCTCCATAAAGCAGCTTGGACCGGATGAGGGCCAAATAAAACGGGCGGAGCAGGTCACTCTCGGGCCCCCAGCTCGCGGAGGATATGGCTTTTAGCTTCATGAGCCTTATTTTAGCAGCTTGAAGTGTTATTTCAGCATGCTTTTGTATTCCTCTTACCGGATTCAGGACGACTCCTAGAATTTTCGGGTGTCTGTCCGCTTCTAGTTTGGTGGATCCGATGTGCAACGATAGACGTCCACAGAAGGGAGAGCCAAACACTGTATATTTTGTTTTTGGTGCGCTGAGTTCCATGAAGTTTTGTATTGACCAGTGTCCGATGGTGTTTAGCGCCATTTGTAGTGTATCCTGTATTTCTTTGATGCTAGGTGATGTCGATATGATCGTCAGGTCATCTGCAAAGAAAGGATGTTCCAGGTTAGGGATCTTTATTAATTTCTTACTCAGCGAATTCATTGCAATTGTAAAAAATAGTGGGCCGAGCACTGATCCCTGAGGAGCACCACAGGTAAATGCCACTGATTTGGAGAGAACGTTTTGTACTTTTACCCGCGCTCGTCTGTCGTATAAGAGGTCTCCTACCCATCTCGTGAGATATGGGTCAACTCCGTAGCTGCGCATAGCCCATATGATACAGCCGTGATCAACTGAATCAAATGCCCGGGCGTAGTCAATGAAGACCGCACCGACTTTTTCACCCTTTTTCCGATGAAGAGTGGATGATGGGAGGTGCATAAGGGGATCCAGGGTGGAGCGGTGAGGACGAAAGCCAGCTTGCTGTGGAAGAATCTGCGACTCCACTGTTTCTCGAATGCGTTGGGCGATTATTCGTTCTAGAAGCTTGCATAGGTTCGAGGTGAGAGTTACGTGGCGAAAGGATGCCGGATCTTCAGCAGGTTTTCCAGCCTTGAGAAGCGGAATGATGGTTCCTATTTTCCAGCTTGTGGGGACTTATCCTGTTGCTACACTTGTGTTGAAGATGTTTGTCAGTACCACTTGGGCTTTTAGCGGGAGTTCCCGTAAAGCTTCGCAGTGAATGTAGTCTGTGCCCGGAGCAGATCCTAGGTGAAGGTCCTGAAGTGCCGTATGAAATTCACCTATTGAGATAGGCTTAAAAGACCTCTTAGGGATCGTTGGGAATTATGGGCGTGGTGCGAATGGGTGTTTTGTGGACTTCTGAGCATACATCTTTGCCAGTAGTGTAGCATGTGCCCTTTTGCTCAGCGGCTTGCCATTTACTATGACCACAGGAGATGCTAGTGGGCGTGGGGCGTAGACTGCCTTGACGAGGTTCCAGCTAGCTTTTTCAGCTGCATCTAGGGTGTGACTCCGTTCTTTCCATCTTTGTATCGCCATTTCTTTTAGACGGTGTCGTCGATGAAGAAGTAAACTTTTTGTTTTATGTACATCCCTTGAGTGTTCTATTTCTTTCTCCAGCGTGGACAGTTCTGGAGTCCAGAACGGAGGTCGATGGGCCACAGCGCATGGGACATTGCGCTTGACCGCCATCCTAATAATCGAGCAAAGCTTGTTTGTTCGAGCATGTATGGTGATTCCATCCTTTAGTCCTCTATTTAGTTGAGGGGATGCTGTCTTCTGTGTGGGGAACTGACCATTTCTATCACGCTTGCGGCTGTTCTTTTGCTTCCTGTATGCTACCTTTCTGCACTTGAAGCTGGAGAACCGAAGACGAGAATCGATGAGAGCTTTACGAGCACTGCGCGCATGAGATCTAGCGTACGCTCTATAATGTGCCCAATTCGCCTTCTTCCATGAATACAGACGTCGTGATCCCTTGAATGTGAATGGTCTGTCATGTGTGGTGCCGACTTGTGTTTCAAATGTGATCCAGGCGTGGCCACTGTCCGACACGAAGCGAGCTGCCAACTCTGCAACTTGCACACCACGCGTGAGGGTGATGTCCGGTGCGGATTGCATCAACCCTGAGTGTGTTTTTCTCCAGGTCATGAGCCCAGTGTTTTGACACACCACGTCATGACGTAAGAACCAATCCAAGATGCGCCAACTACTCGCATCTGCGGGCCTTGATGGGTCCCACACCGGGTGATGAGAGTTCACGTCCAGGCCATAGATTGTCGGTATTCCATCTCCGAGGTCCTGGCTCAGGAGTGCGAGGGCTTCCGCAGAAACCCTTTTCCCCTGTGGGAAGTACCCAGGAATAATCCTTAGCTGGGAGTTATCCGGAAGCAGCAGTGTGACTGTCGCCATCTCTATGCCGCATTCTGCCCGACGTGGGCCAGCAATAATGCCAATCCCTTCCTGAACGAGAATGGAGACCCCACCTCCTTTGGATGACCTTGCCAATACGAAGTGCTGGAAACCATTAGTCTTAAAACACTCGCTCTCAGAAGCAGCAAAGTGCGTTTCAACGAGGACAGACGACGCTATCCGCTCTTCCCCCAACCGTTCTCCAACGGGATCCTTTTCTCCTGCGAGAGCCCTCCTGCATTCCACTAGCCTTATGGGAAATAGGTCCCGGGCTCATCTCTACATCCCCGCACCGCTGGAGAAGCGTCCAAAAATGAACCTTCAGTGCGAGTGATTTTGCTGCACGTCGGCACGTGTAGCTGTAGGGTGGTTCATAATAAAACTTTGTTCCAGGCCTCCCGAACATGGCGCTACCCAAGACCGGCTTGCGGACACCAAAAACCCTCAGACGCACCATAGGTGCGACTGCTGGCTCTTGGCTTTCCTCGGTAAGAGGTACTGGACCCTGGCACCACGTTGAGGTTGGCAGTTTTACTTTAACTATTTTTTTTTGTTATAGTAAAATAGAGTTTCGCAGCAAATAAATTTATCATTTTTAATGATTTGAGAGCTTGTTGATACAAATAAGATTAAAACTCGACCGCCTATCGCATTACAATTCGAGAGCTTGACGATTGTGTCTTTCACCCCCCGCGTGCGCCGATCATATCTAGAGGTTTGCAAGCAGAAATGACTGATGTGCAAAGAAATAGTAAAATAAATAAAAACGCTTAAAAAGGGTTTACTGAGGTGAATCAATACCTTTTGTAACCGCTGCGCCTCTTTAGGTATAGAAAACATTACTCCCGATAAAAAATTAACGAAGCATGCCGCATCTTGTCTTTTTATTATCTCGAACTGAAGGTAAAATAATTCACTTCAGATCAAATTTTTAGCGAACAACAATAAACCTATAAGGGCAAACCTATATGAGAATTGAAAACAGAAGAGTTCTACATTCTTTTTTTTTTTTTTAGCTTTGCGCTCACGCATTTTTTCCACTGAAGAACATTCCGCCTAACAGATCCATTAAAAACAATAATGTGAAAATACCAATGCACCATTTTTAAAATTATCAACGGCCAAAAATCAGACATGTGTTTTCATGGAATGGTAAATTTCTAAAGGTACGAATAATTATTTCTAGAGCCACCAAGGACCACTCCGTGTAGAGACTAATGCAGGACGTGGCTCTTAAGAAAGCACCACTTCATTAAGAAATCTAGTCCCACTGGGAAAGCTTCGATTTCTAATAGAAGACAGAGCCTAATTTCCACTAGCTGCAATGGTGGATAGCATTTTTTTTTTTTAGATCCTACGGTTTGAATGGTGTCACTTGACCGTTTCCGATGAATAAAATAATATTGTTTCCTATTCCTTGTCCCTCTTCCGGATTTTAAGAAGAGCAAGTGCGTTTTTGGAACCTGCCATACCTACCCCCTTCCGCCTCGCGCGGGAGGTGGCCCAAAGGCGATTTCAGCACTTTCTTTTCTAGAAGCTTGTGGAAAGAATGGGGGCTAGAGACGAGGCCAATATAAAACCGAAAACCCCGAGCGCTCGCATTGAGGCTTTATTCAATTATCTACTTGATTTTCTTCTTTATATAGTTTTCTTTCATGGGGGCAAGGTAAGAGTAGGTACCGCGTTAGAAGTGATTTAGGACTATTTTTAAGTTTTTCTTTTTCCGTTCCACCCACCCCCTAAATCCCTCCTCCCTGCGGGGTCCGAAGAAATTCGGAACCGTGAATCTGCCACTTCGTAAGTAACAATCCTTTTTTACATATTGAGATGTGTTGTAAGAATTATGAATAGAATTGGAACGGCGCGGTGCCTATGGCTTAACGCTTTGCTGCGCTTAGCTGTTGGTGATGGCTATGCTTTTCCTCTTGTCCCCTTCTTCTCTGCCTTGTTCCTTCATAGATCTAAGTCTAGGCTGTAAGGGGGCCAGGCCAAGTCCGTGGCATTTATTCGTGGGTAAAAATCTTGTTTTGTTTAATATAGAGTTGGAAAAAAAAATTAATTTATGTTATTTTATTAATTGGGTTTTAATTACCGGAATGAGAAATCGTAAAAATTTTACACTATTTATTTTTCCCACTTTTTTTCTTTCTTTATTCTTTTTCTGTGGAAGGTAGATCCTATTCTGAAGGCATCATTTTAATTTGTCTTGAAATAAAAATCTCCATTTCGTTACCACAAAACGGTTCACATAAGAACATTTACTATTACTTCCCAGTCAAGGACAAACCTTGATGTCTTTTTTTCTCCTCAACTTTATATTCACATGAAGGAAACGAAGTGGATCATGTTTCTCATTGAAATTTTTAAACGATAAAATTTTAGTTCCATTTGCATAACATGTGTAGACGGTTAACATGCAAGGCAAAAGTGTATATTTTGTTTTTGGAGTGTATGCATACACATACACATACATTTAATTTTTAATCTATTACACTTAGAACGTCGTCTGCCGTGAGGTTTTTTGATACAACATGAAGATGCTTAACGAAAAGCATCTAGTGAAACTACAAAACAGCTTTTGATTACGCTAAAAGAGAAAAAAATAAAGGAAAATGCATGTGCAAAAGATTTGATCAACTCAAATTATTTAAAATTTGAAAATGGCCGTTTGTTACGCGATATCTAAGAGGAAAAAAATTCTCTACGCTGACAATCGTAATGCTTACAACTCTTAATTTTATTGCCAATTATGAGGGAAGCAAAGAAAAAGACTAGCTACAGTGATTCGTTTTTTTTTACATACACTGACGTACAACTCTCGGAGAAGAGACTTGTCAAGACACTCTATACAGTATTTTTGTGCTGCACATCTTATTAGCTTTCCAAACGCATCTCTCTTGGAGATGTAAGTATAGACAGAATATTCTTTTTGTGTTGGTAAACCGAGGCTCTAAAGATCATTTCGTTTATCTACTGACATCACGTTTTAAAGCAAGATCCTCATTTAAAAGACATATCTCTCTCTTTCACTTTGCTTGAATGTGAAATGCATAAAAGCGTATGACACGTTTGGTAAAATTATTTAAACGTGACTGCAACGCAAATATTTATCATTTTAGTAAAATCGTTAGTGCTTGCACTATGTAAAACCTTTTAAATAAAAAGAAAAAAAAGCCACACGCGGGGCAAGGGCAAGGTTGGTGTTTGCATAANAAAACAAAATGCATTCATTTTCTAGGAGCCTGTGGGAAAAATGTGTTAGGAGAAATTATACCTAAATTACCTTCTGGATCTCCTAAAATATTTATTAAGAGTTTTTCTTTTTCTTTATCTCATTGCTTTTAGTAGCCTCCACATGCATTAAGGCGGAATCAAATATAGATTCCAAAGCATTTTCTTTTATTTTCCCCTTACCCACCACTACACCCTCCACATGGCGTGGTTTTCTGGAGAGAAAGATTCTGGAAATCGTACTCTCGTAAGTTTTTAACCAACAAATTTGTTGTCACATGAATGTACATATGATTTCTTCCTTTGCGCATTCTCCACTAAATTGATGGATACACAGATTACCATAGAGCTGTCAAAATTCGTTTGAAATTATTTCTTCCCTTTTCCTTACAATGACCTACTTTAGGTAGCCTTTTAGGGGACAGTTTTTTTACTGCAGGCGCATATTCTACATGGCGTTTTTTATTTCTGTTCTAGTAATATCATCCTTGTACTATCAACAGCATCTGGTTGTGCTTTTACAGTACATAATGTAGAACAGAAAATGTAAACAGAAATACTTTCTCTGTTCTCTTAGTCTTTTCTTTGTTGTTTCAAAAACAAATATTTATTGCGAACCTGTTTATTTTTCCTGTCGCACATAAAGTGGAACATACAAAACCCTTCGTGATCCTTTTTATGTAGTGTGGGACTTCTTTTAACGTTGTTGCATTTCCGTGAGAGAAAGCGTTAAACTTTTTTGGGGGGAGTATGAGAAAAGTAATACTCACAACACGAGCAAATCTGAATGCCTAAAAGAATGATAATCATCAGCTGAGGTATTCAAAAATAAAATATGTAATTTTTCGGGTTAAAATGTTCAAGCTGTTAATTGCAGCAAAGAAACGTTTTTCACGTCAGAATCCCTAGTCAAAGTTTGCGGTGCGCTTTTTGGATAGACTTTACTTCCGTTAGTTTTTCTTGCACCGTGACATAAAGTGCATTTTGTAAGTCTTGAAATACAATCAAACATTACATAAAAAGCGTACAATCAAAACTATTTCATTGAATACAAAGTTTCTTGTTTATTTGTTAACACATTTATTGCACCGTGAAGTACAAGTATTATCTTTTGAAAATTAGAGAAATAATACCTCTTTGTAAAGAATGCAAGTATTTACACATAAATCTTGTATCTTGTCTCAGCGGATGTGTTTCATCCATCTTGTCCCAATTAGGGTAATAAGTTATTTACTCAACAAATGAAATTTAAGAATCATATGATATCCTGTGATGATTATTCATTGTCTCATTCCTCACGAAACTTTTCAGAAAATAGCCTTTAACAAAGCAGCAGTTTCTTCGCTTTGCAAGGCTAATAATCTAACCATTTCACAAACGTCTGTTTTAGACAACGTTTCTCTTTAAAGTACAACAACATGGTGTGCAATGCACTCCTGTTTCTACTTTTACACCTCGGGCGCCAAACTCCACCTACTCAGAAGAGGCATCGAGCCGTAGCTGCATGTCGCAATTCTAGTCTCCAACTGGTTTTACTGACCCTGAAGTTTTTATTTGCTCAGCGAGTATGTTATTTAATAAAGCTGTAGTAAAGGTATCGGATTGCATTCAACAAAAAAAAAAAGACAAAATTTTCTGTGGTGCTGATGTCCCCATCAATTGAAGAAAGCAGAAGAAAAAGGGGAAAAAAAAGAATTAACTCTCCGATTACATATGTCAAAGAATTCAATGTGGTAAGTGTAGCGTTTCCTTCCTTTAGAGGGGCGTCAAATATGCCTAAAAGAAAGTATCAGAGCTCATAATTCACTAATGCAAGAGGTACGATAAGGTTATCTCACGTCTTGCGCGCCACCTCGTCACCAGTTTGAACCCCTTCGTCATGTCAAAGCTAGTAACACCCCTTATGAGCGACGAACATCCGGTTAATAGTTTATCTTGCATTATTCGCATGGGGAAACAACACTCTTTGGTGTGGTACTTTGTCCACCACGCGACAATGTACCATTTAGGGTCAGAATTTGGCGTGAAACTTCTGTGCAACCCCAATAACTGTGTTACTGTCAACGTAAATTGCAATACTAAGCGGAATATATATATATTTTTTCAAACGTAGCCATACTTCCGCTACACGTACAGCATTGTCACCATACCGAGCGTTCAACACTTTGTAGTTTCTCTGCTTGGTTAGGTTCAGTAGAGACAAGGTCCCGAGTAGCTTTACAGGTGCTCAGATCCGTTTGGTCGGTGGAACAATTGGAACGGGAGCGCTTCCTCCGTAAACGGCCCTTTCCCTTCTCATTTTCTTGAGACCTAGTGTCCGCCGAAGCGAGAGGGGGGGGTGAAACTATACAAGAAGGTGTCGCTAGACTTCGATTGAGCTCTTCCTCGGGAGCGGGGGGGTCTTCGTTCTCTGGTTCAGGAGTCGTGGGGCAGGGGTCTGGTAGATGAAACAGTTCACACAGAAACTTCGCTAACTCGTTGCTAAAGAATATTTCAGGTGTTTCCAAGGAGTCAACTCCATGTTTGGCTCGCAAAGAAGCGAGACCAGGATACTGAAGCAGGTGCTCTGAGGTCTCCTCACATTTATAAACGGAATATGCTCTTCAAAACGCACGAATAATTAGTTTCATAACGCAGACAACAACGACAGATATCATAAACGGCGTATCCGTTCTAGTGATTCCTGTAAAGAAGTACCGATCTGAGTTTTTAAAGAGGATGGCATCCTAACCTTGCAGTGACGCGTGCACGACGAGTACTGATGAGGCTGGCTGCGATTGTTTCGGGACGAACGGCTTTTTTGTATGGAAACAGTGCCAAAGTCTGACAATTTGAGAAGCTTACGTACTGTTTTCTTCTGCCAAGGATACAGTGTTGGAAATATGATCAAAAGAAACACCTAGGAAGTCATACGCCGTGACGAGTTCGTCAAACTCGCCGATTGTCATGTTGAAGTCCCCAAGAGTTATGATCATACAGGCACCTCGTTGCCGTACTTTATTTGCATCCATACTGATACGTATATTATCAATCCATAGATGTACGTGAATATCCTCTGTTGCTCTGCATCTTTCTCTACAACAGCTGCACTTGCTGTCATCACCTTTGTGATGGTATTGGCCAATGCAGGGCTACATTGTTGCCCCATAGGTAGACGTGTGAGACCTACGAGATTACCACCTTCGGTTCGGCATCGGAAAAACTTCCTCATGTTATTGGGAAGCTCCACTTTGAAAAAACGATGCTTTCAAGTCAAATAAGGTGTCAGTTTTGCCGACCACCGCTTCTAAATACGATGATATGTGGCACAGCGGGACATGTGCTCCATACTCGTCGTTGTCATTATGGGTCCTTGATCACGAAATAAATCTTCTACAAAACCCTGTTTACCTCTGTTTTACTACCAAAAATGGAGTCACTCATCCCCTTGTTTTGTATTTTGATTCCGGTTAAATAATCCCTGATCGCACCAAGACTTGCGCATCCGCAATAGGCAACTGAACGTGAGACTCTCTGCTATGAGGTGTTGTGCTCGGGTTAATTTTGATGGTATTGCAGCAAGCGTTGTCTTGAAGCTATATTGCCCCTTCATGCACGCAACCACACAATTTGGCGTAGTTCAAAGCCACTACCTGCACTTGCTGTAAAGGTATGGTCCGCACCTCGTGTGGTGTGGCTGCCTTTGATGAGTGTGCTTGGCGGAGCACCGTATCCCCTCTAAAGGTGTTTCCTCGCGGTTTCGCATCCGCCAAATCCAGCCGAGCCCACATTTCATTTATAAATGTTCATAAATGCTTCTTATCAAAGCTGTAGGGTTGGAACTCTTGTTTACAAACGCTACATGCATGGCCGAGGTACCACGTCGTGCTTCCAAGAAAATCTATTGAGTCGTCGTGTTTTCACAGAAGAGTTAACAGCCTTGTGCCATTCCATTTTCTATAATAGTTGCCGCTTTGATTGCCAAATCTCCCCTCTTGAAGGATCGAGCTGGCGTTCCCATGGGCTTCAATGCCTTTATGATGCCGGGTGTTTTTATTGTCATCAGATTATCTCCTCCGCTGACGCTTCGCAAAGTGTTTCGAACACACTTTGCGCCTTCTCCCGCCATGGTGTCATATCGTGGTGTCTGTCGGGGATCCACCTTGGAAGTCCTTGAGCAGAACTCCTTAATCCAATATTGTTTTGGAAAGTAAAGGAACCTTGTCACACCTTTATTGCTTTATCTGAATCAAAAATTGTGCATCGATAGGCCTTGGGGGTCCTCTGGCCCGTGGCCCCCTCCTGTTTTTTTGCCGCCATCTTGTGTGTCGAAAGTGCCCTGCGTGTTGGCGCGGAACGCCAAACCTTACCATATTCATAACAAGTGGCTGTGGGTGGCTCTTCTTTTTTCTTCTTTTTCATGGAGGCATAAAATGGCTTCTTCATGGGTTTTCTGTTCGCTTTCTCAATGCAAAACTTTTGGCGAAACGATGTCAAATGAACCTTTTCATTTGTGTTTGCGAGAAAAAACGCCCCAGTACAGAATAGCATAATTGCCCCCAAGCTCGTAGAGATCTGCATCGGCCTCTTGCTAGGAAAGACACGCGCCGGACTAACGGCCAAACGCATGCCATATCTGATCAAAAAAAATATTGATGGGGTGCCGTTAAAATGAAAAATCCCTTTGAAAGCTGTCAATGTATCCTAGGGCGAAGTTGCCCGAAGATGGCCCAGAGCACCGCCAAAGGTAGCTAATAAACGCTTTGTCAGACGTTTCAAAACGACGCCATCCATCTCCGCCATCTGTATCCATTGGCCCTGTTCCTGGTATCATCTCGCTGGGGTAAGTGGTATGTTGCGCATAACATCTCAAATCGTCGATTCATTTTATAAATTCGGAATGGCCCCCATCAACCATTCATTGTGAGATACTAAACGCTTGGCCTGCGCCTACAATTCCAAGTTCATTTGTTGTAATTGCGCGCAATTTGTCTTATTGTTTTGAAGATTCGCTTGTCGTTCCGCAATTTTGACACTGACTTGTTGAAAAAAAAACCTCCAAATATTCTTTTTGTTTATCAATATCTACTTGTTTCTGGTTGGCGCGAACCTCGTGTTGGTTAATTGGCATTTGTTGTTGGTTCTGCGCTTCTTGTTGCCGTCGCAACTGCGCGCGATCATACTTTAACTGGAAGTCCAACGTGATGCACTGTTGGTGCAGAAGTGGCGGGTGTTGTCAGAATGCATACCATTCCATATTAAGCTCTTTTGGGGCGTTATCCATTGCCGTGCAAAAGTTTGTACGCCGTTTCAATTGAAATTCCAAGATCCGATTTTTCTTGCTTACCAAATCAGTCTCTACACCACATTACGTACCACGGTACTTTGTCGTCCCTTTGCGTCCAAAAAACAACAACTTTGGCCCTGACGAACGCCACCCGACGCTGTTTCACAGGAACGAAAAGTGAACTTTGTCTACTCGTTTTCTCTCATGAATTGCTGTAAAGCACTAAATAATAACCTCCAATCTTCTTCTGGGTACGAAGTTATCTAAAGCAACATACTTCCGGAATAAAACATTTTCTCACAAATATCCACTTACAAATTCTGATATAAAATAATAAAAAAAAGAGGAAATTATAAATGCTTAAAGAACCCATCTCGCTCTCTCGACAAACATAATAGCGTTAGCATCATAACCCAAAGTTATTCCTTTCGCAAGGTGTAGGAAAAAAAAAAAAAAAAAAGACGAAAATTTAAGAAATTTAAAAAATATTATCTTTAGTGTCTCTCTAAAAAGTGCTCCCAACAGGGGTCGAACCTGTGACCTTGGGCTTATTAGACCCACGCTCTAACCGACTGAGCTATGAGAGCTTCGAACCTCCAGTATACATCACGGTTACCTTGTGTGTCAGGGAAAACGAAGAAGAAAACACAAGGGAAAAGAAAACGAACACTCCTACCTGGATTCGAACCAGGGTTATCGGATTCAGAGTCCGAGGTGATAACCGCTACACTATAGGAGCGCGTGGTCAAACGCTTTTGAAATGAGTAATTATTAGACTCAAAAAAAAAATATTTTTTCTGTCAAAGTTTATATTATTATTAATATTTAACCGTTGTTTTTATTAGCATTTCGTCGCTCCTATAGTGTAGCGGTTATCACCTCGGACTCTGAATCCGATAACCCTGGTTCGAATCCAGGTAGGAGTGTTCATTTTTCCTTTTTTAGAAAGCAAACTTTTTGTGTTCAATTCATGTAAATTTTTGCGTCACGCTGACGCTGGGGTTCCCGAGTTGGTCAAAGGGGTGAGACTTAAGTTCTCATGCGTATGCTTCGTGGGTTCGAACCCCACCTCCAGCAAAGTTTTTTTGTACAGTTCTCTCTTTTTTTTTACGAGACTGTAGGCAGAAAAAGTGCTCCCAACAGGGGTCGAACCTGTGACCTTGGGCTTATTAGACCCACGCTCTAACCGACTGAGCTATGAGAGCCATGCTCTATCTTGATTAGTTGGGCCACACTCATAAGAAGATGACGTTTACGCATTTTCCCCAGTTATATTATTGTTATTATTTTTGCGCGTCTTCCTAAGAGCCCGCTGTTGGCACACTCCGTTTGCCAAGCAGTAAGCTCAATGTTGTTAATAGTGTTTTTTACTAAGGATGTTAGGGAATCTTATCTTTTTATTAAAAATATTAAAATGAAATTTGTTATCGGATTTATTCATCGGATTTTGTACTCTGCCGGGGTTTGGGGTTATGTATATTTATACTTATATATAGGAGAGTTTTGCCAAAAGCACCACAGTTGGTACATATTTATTAGTTTGATGTTTACGTGCCTATAAATAGGCAAAAGTACCCACGCCATTATTGTGCGCACAACACATGCACGCGATGCATGTGTCATGTTTCTAGGGACACGACGCTGGCATCCCATGTTTTCTTCTCTTCGAACTTTTCTCTTGCCATACTTAACCCTAGAAAAAAAAAAAAATTAATGAAAAAAAAAAAAAGAAGAGAGAGAAATTCACTTGTGCACAACTTCTCCCTTTTATATGTATACTGGAATAGAAATGGCAACAGAGACTCATAGCAAGTATAACACTAAAACCAACACTAACACACACACACTTACACTGATTACAACAACAAGAAAATAATAATAATCATATACTCTCTCTCTCTCTCTATATATATATATATATATAGTTGTGATTAAATTGAATTGGCTTTGATTATTATTATTATTATTATTTTTTGTGTATGTGTGCAGTTTTCAAACCATTTTCAAGGGTCTAACATGGCTTTGTGAGGTGCATCATCCCTCCCTGCTTTCAGCAAGTGTCGTCTATTCAACGCAGTAAAGTGCTTTTCTCCACCTGGACGAAACAAATGCATCAGAATAGAACCAGCAACACTCACATTAATGGAATCAATCGTCGCATTGGGTAAGGGAAGGGATACGAATTGATGTGCCACAGGCCATTCACCCGAAAGACTTTGCAAACCTTGGGACTCAGATCCTAAAACCAAAAGCGGTCCATGGTGAGTATACTTGTTCTCGTCTTTCCCATCATTCCTGCCAAATCCATCACCTTTAGTCGCAGCGTTAGACAAATGGAATCGTTTAGCCACAGTAAAAGCCGATTCCGCTCGCTGCGAAGGCACAGCCAACAACGGAACGAGTCGGTGTTCCACAGCTATGGAACTCAAGGTGGTAATAGTAGAACCTGAAAGACTACCATTGGACTCAAAAATTTTCACTCGTGGAGAAAAGGCCGCCCCCTCACTCGCACGTAGAACCTTTTCATGCAGAAGATCGGAACAATCTTCTAGTAAAATACTTTCAAAACCCATATCCACGGCCGCACGAATAAGTACACCAATATTACTTGGAATACGTAACCCTACGAGGACAAGCATAGAGGACAAACGCGTCGATTTAGATTCTCCCATGAAAAACTCCAAGGGTGCCTGCACAGGAGCGGGAAACTCAGCCGCGCAGCCATCCCCATATTCTGCACTAAGTAAACTTCGATTAATTTCAACCGGTGAGCAGCGAACGATACAGGTTGGGAGTTCCTCATCCAAACACCAGGATGGGACATTGGGCTCCGTATTTGGCACATACACCACATTGGGTCTCTTCTTGTATTCGCGCCAAACTCGTCGTATGGCAGCAGCACCCCCCACCACACATGCTCCTTCAGAGCGTCGATAATTTCTATTTTCGCGAATCAAACGAGAAAAACTCCACAGTTGTCGACCATTGAATGATACTTGAGGAGAAAGTTGAGTCACCACATCCAAATCATCAAGAACGATGGGACCCTTTTTTTCTATCCGCTCGCGATGTAAAAGGGTTAGAGGCACTTCCGGAGGAGTCTTGGGGCGAATCTTGTGAGATCGTCGAAGCACCCCGGAAAGGAACATTCCGTCTCAAGGGAAAGATAATATGCCTTACTTTTTTTTTTTTTTGTGAATTACTATATCCACTCTTGCAACACACACAAAGATGCATGCAAATTTGCGCATAAAAAAGAGGATTCAAGAGCAGTAAAACAAACAAAAACAAACACACACATACACATTACTAGTAAAGATATTTTTACAAGTGGTTACAAATCATCACAAGAATATAAGTAATAAAAACTTTACCCAACATACAGGTTTAAAACAAAAAAATTGAGCAAACACATGCGCATGCATATCACACATGTGGGATTATTCCCATTTCAAAGAAAAAAAAAAAGAGAGAAAAGAAATGGACATACACACACAAAAGTGAATTATCGAAAGTTGGGGTGTGTGCGATGACCACGGCTCCACCCACCCGTCGCTGTCCCGGTGCGCGAGAGGCGGACATCTTCCATTCCATCACTTTCACGATCTAATGCCTCTCGCAATTCGCGAGGGAGGACATCGTGGGTAAAATTGTCCCATTCACTCTCTTTGCCAGTGGCTATGTTTTCTGCGCGTGTCTTTTCTCGTGAGCGGCGTTGCTGCATACGACGCTTTCGCTCCTGCCCACCTTGAATAACCTGTTGTAGAGTCAAGTCTTGTCGAAACTCCTTCTTTTCACGACTCATCCGGGTAACGAGGTAATCCGCTCGATGATGCCACTGTACAAACGTCCCTTGAAGGAACGTTTCCGTTTTTCTCTGATTTTTCGTTAATAACCAGCAAAAATCTTCCTCCGCACGCTGCTCCACACGACGGTTTAACTCTTCACTCCATCTAAAATTTGATGTACTTGTCCCGGTAGAATGATTACGTAAACCACACCGAAGACGTTCCTGATCGTTCATATAGGACGCTAACGTCTCTGCCTCTGGGGTGGGCGGTAATAAAAAGTACAATTCCGCATAAAACCACTGGAGGTATGGAATACAATGGAGCTCCTCTGCAAGCGCCATAACTTGTCCGAGAAAGGTGTATTGGGCTGCGTGATTCAGAAAGGAAAAGAGCTTACCGACATGTAACTCTGCACTCTCCTCCACAGTTGTCTGCGGAATAAGGTACCAACCTGATGGTTTAGTTTTCCACATAGACGGAACCAATGCGGTTGTGGAAGGTAATGACCCGAACAAAGCAATGGTTCGCTGGAGCATTCTTCGTCCCCAACCTCCCCGGTCCCCTCTTTTTTTTTTTTCCTTTTCGACTGTCTTTACAAGATGTATTTCTTGACTTAAACGATATCACTACTTTTAAACAACAACAAAAAAGAGAAATAATTACCAATGTATGACTCAAAGATCCTTAACCAAGATGCAAAATAATCCATTTACAGACCCCTCGCAAAAAAGAAAAATCTGTATGTTTTTTTCTTTTTTCGTTATAATATTCTTCCTCTCTTACATCACTTTTTTTTAGTGTTTGTAGTATATTTATCATTGCAACTGTTTTTATGTTCGACTTTGCTTAATTTTTTTTGTTTTTAATGGTTGTCTCTTTCCTTCTTTTCTTCTTTCACACACAGACACATGGACGGAAATACCATGTAAAGCCCCCCAAAAAAACTCTGGCCATAATCTTCCATCGCTAACAACAAGATCAATAATAACAAGAACAAAAATCAATAGTCACATTAGGTAGCCGTAACAGAAAGAGGATTGGCACAACAGGTGGGACATAAACCCAATGTATTGCGAACATAATCTTCACAGGCACGACATCGTTCAACACCACAACTACTGCAACGCCACAAATCGTTACCCTCATTTTCATTAGACATTTTCATCTGACACAAGGCACATCGAATATCAGAAGAAGAATAAGGAGACAATTCCTTATCCTTTGTTGCCCCTGTAGCGCTATCATTTGCCTCATGTCTCTCAGAAGGAGCGCAGAGATCATTATGGGCAATAAAAGTAGTGTGTATAAGGGGAATACTACACAACAACAACTTACAGAGCGGACACGTGGATGGAATGGATGTTTGAATCAGCGCACACTGCGGGCATGCGAGATAACAAATCTCTGATTCTCCCTTCCCCTCATCCTGTTTCTCTTCTTTTTCTGTATTCTTCTTCTCATTCTCATTGTCCTCGTTTACCGTGCTCCCCACGTAAAGAGGAAAACCAATAGGAATGAGACCTAGACACTGTCCATGATTTAAGGAAGCAGTACCTTTTTTAGGAATAGCAAGCTGACGAACAATTTCAGTAAGGTGGTCATAGCTCATGGGTGTATGTAGTAAACCACCAGTGTTCTGCGCCACGGTCTCAAACACATGCACGGCACCACAGAATGAAATCACATCCACACAAATGCGAACTTGTGCTAACATTTTGATCACAGCAAAAACATCCTGAGGATCTATTATGGTTACAGAAGAGGAAACTAGAATAATGCGTAGATTCGCCTGAGACGTTAATACTTCTCTATTAGAACCAGTAGCGGTATCCTTCTTTGTGTCGGAATCCCGCACACGTTTCATAATACGTTTCAAATCAACTAACTCGGAGAGCGACATGCGCAGACCATTTTCTAACGACATGGAGCCTGAACCACCAAACAAGAAATACTTTACCTCTAATGTTTGAGATATTTCAGACACATTTGTGGTCAATGCGTTGAGTCGATACGCCACACCATCTCGCATGGAAACAACACCAAGAGACGCCAACGGATTTGTGTCAAGGTACATATGAACAAATCTATTCAGCTGTGGACGCAGCGCGAGCAAACGTGAAGGAAGATAGTCGGAGGAACAATTCATCGCCTCACTACCATCCAAAAGGAGGATTGTTTTCAACATCGTTGCCAACGCTTCCACGCGAGGAAGAGATAAGAAAAGAAAATTTAAACAACTAATAAACCTATTGAAAATGTGTATATGTGTATGTGTTCCTCATAAAACAACAAAAGAGACCCCACAACCCACCTAACCACACAAGAAAGAAGAAAAAACAACAACAAAGCAAAAACAATTTTGTTTTCAAAAAATAAAAGTGGCTCTTTCGTGTACGGCTGCATCAAAAAGGAATGTATATATACATTTATGGTATTCCTACCTTTGGGGAATCTTAGTATCTTTCTCTCTCTCTCTCTCTCTCTTGCTCTTCTGTTTGTTATGTATAGCTGCGGTAGAATGGAGCAAAAACAATATCAATGAACGTACACCTCCCCTGCTATTTACTTTTTATTTTTTCCATTTCGTCACGTTTCACAACTTTTTCTGACAACGCGGACATTGACACGTGAAGCCGCGTTTGTCAAGTTCCACTAAGCGCATCTCATACGGTAAATGCTTAAGATGTGGATAATAATTTATGGTTAATTCATCGCCCCGCGTCACATCTCTCGTTGTCACCATCTCTGCTGTGTTCATATCCTCCGCGACGTTGGCATCACAGGAGTGGTTTAACATTGAACGCGGGAGGTGCATCTCCACACACGTTTCGCGATGAAAACAGTTCGCTGTCACCCGGGCAAGGACGCCAATCATTTCCTCATATGAAATAGATGTGGCGGTGTGACAGGCCCTTGTCACGCGTTGATAGATTTCAAGAAAGGAGTCCGCTAACATTTTTGGACTGAACAAAAGCCGTCCAGAGAGAATGCGCATTTCACTAAGGGCGGATGGAATGGTTTGTTGCTGCACCGATGCGGACACAATACGCAACATGAGAAGCTGAGCGGCTGCGGCATTCTTTTCCGTTACCGTCTTAGCCGCCTTCATTTGCGCATACACGTCGAGCTCAACGGACTGAAACTCCTCCAAATGACACGTTCGAGAGTGATAGAGTGAGAGTGCCGCGGCCCGACAATCGCGGCTGCAGTACTCTTCGTGGCACTTTGGGTTTGAACATGTGAAGAAACGCTCTGGAAGCGGTTTGGCACAGAGCGCGCAGAGACCATCATCGGTGGGATAACGCATCCATGCTTCTGCGTAGCGCACCACAACTGTCCCGCGATGCATGTTATCCGTTGCCAAAACCCCACGCCCAACAGACGCATTGATGTGTTGCACCACACACGTATCGTGAAGGTACGGTTGTATGTAAAGATGGAGGTGTGAGTTGTCGGCTGGGTAGATGCCTACTTGGTGCTCGGGGAAGTGCTGAAGGGCATCCACGCAACGCTTCTGATGCGCACCAGAGAGCTGCAGCACCTGCGCAGCCGTTTGATAGTCGGCAAGCGCAAAATATGGCTGCCCTAAAGCAAAGTAGGCATTCCCTCGGAAAAGGAAGGCCTCAGGGGGGCTCATGGCGCCAAGTGCATTAATGACATTATGGCAGTGACGCTTGAGTACCACAGCGCTCGCTGTTGCCGCTTTGCTCATCTCCCAAAGCACTAATAACTCCTCTGTCTCTTATTGTCGCTTCGTTGCCCTCTTCGATACTAAATATGTCTTCCTAATGTGATTGGCAAGAGTCTCCTTAAAAAAAATCAAGAAAAGAGGAAAGAGGAGGAGTGGCTAGGCCTATGAAGTAGGGAAAGGAATAAAAACATCGTAAACACCTTCTTTCATTCCATTACATATATATAAATATATATATATACATCATATATACTTCACGTTTGCATGTGTTCCCCTTCTTCCGTCTTATTTTCTTGCTTATTACAGGGCTTTTGGTACACTTATATATATATATATATATATAAGTATATTCTTCTCTTTTCTCCCTTTCCTTTACCACCACACATAGGATTGGGCATGGTGCTTTGCCAACTTCTTTTCTGCCCAATTGCGTTGACGCTGCATGAGCGCCTCGTAGCGTCGAAGATCGCGGTTACTCACGTCGAGTCGAGCGAGATTTAACGCCACCAAACGACTGAGAACTGTTCCTACCACAAATCCTAACATACCACCGACAAACACACCCGATGCACTCAAACGAATGGCGAGGTGTGTGTCACTGAGAATCCACCACGGCAGGATTCCAACAGTCCCGCCTGACATGGCGAGTCCAAGCACGTAATTTGTTGTGGAACGATGACGCGCGTCATGAGGTGGGAGGAGTTTAAACTTTATTATTCTCGCCATTCGGTCACCAACGCAAAATGCTCCAGCAAAGAGAGCACAGTTTCCTCCCCATTTGACAACACTAGCAAAAATGGACATATTGAGAATAGAAAGAATTCCCACCCCAGAGGCTTTGAGGAATTGAACATCTACATTAAGGGTCTGAATAGCTCTTGTGGTTCCTTGGGCTATACCAATAGCAATGCCACATTTCGTACTAAACCACATAAGAGAGAGGGATGAATCTAAAAATGGATCAAGGCCGTAAAAATCAAGACGAGGACGATACTCATTAGCCACTTTCGCCAAAGGTTGTCCTGTCTCCAAAGATTCCATAATAACACGCCATGGTGTACCAAGATCCAAACCTTGGCGACGACGTGGATCTGATTCGACATTGTCAGCATTTTCCCCGTCTCGAAGCACTTCCAAGTGTTTGTGGTATTTTTCTGCCTTTTGTTGTGCGTAATGTTCATCTAAAGGCTCAGCAAGTCCGAGACGACGGCGAATCCATGCAAAAGATCCAATGACATCATGTGTCGCTTCCATTCGTTTCTGTTTCTTGACCTCCTGTATTGCCTCACCAACATCGAGTTCCTTACGATACTTTGCTTGCCAAAAATGTGTGGAGGTACGCTGTTCCTCTGTAAGAGGTGTGCCATCGATAGAGACTTCTTTATCCTCCATCCACTGCGGGGGACGGGTGTGGAGGTCGGGTCCACGAATCATTGTACCGGAAATGCTTTGCCGACCACCCTCATCAAAAATAAAGTTACGAAAGTAAGAGAAAAAATCTGTCGGAGACGGATTAAAATACGCCTCCCCACCACCTGCACTGGAGTATGGCGTTCCCTTCTGCTTTGGACGGTTTGAGCCGGTCAGAAAGTTACCCAAACCTCCAATGGATTCCCCATGAGAGGCTGTAGAACCGGCAGCTGCCACACCGGATGCATCTTTTTCGATACTCATCGGTAAATATATATATTTATATATTTAACGTGCTAATGTGAATAATATATGGGTGTCAAGTGGCTTTGTGCTGGCCTGCCACAGACCTCAAGAGGAAGTAATAATAATAATAATAATAATAACCAACCCACACACAGAAAAAAAGAAGATAAAATAAAAATAATGATGTGCTTTCCACAGAGGTTTACATGAATAGTAACTAACCATCATCACACTATTGTCTCCGTAAAGTGAAACTAACCTTGAGTTCCACCACTTGTTTCTTAAAGTAAAAATTAAATATTACATAGTAAAATATTCTGAAATCCAAAATCAGTCTCAACACACAATAAAATTCAAGCGAACTGTTTTTTGTTTTGTTTGTTTTTAAGTGAATCATTCCCTCCTTAGCTCTCGTTCTTCATTCATGTGTTCACTCTTTTTTTTTCTTTTCTTCTCCCTTTCCCCCTTTTCGCTTTCTTATCACTTCTGAAATGTTCGAAAAGTAAAAAGAGGAGACAGAGAGAAAAAAAAAAAAGAGAGAGAGAGATAGAGAGAGAGAGAAAAGAGACCTTTTCCACACACACACACCCCACCCCCACTACTGACCAGCACTGGAAAAAGCTAAAGCGAAGTTTTGAATACATATCTATTCAATATAATACCCTTGCATCCATCGCCGTGCCTTTTCTCTGAATCTCGCTGGATTATCCATCATCATTTGTGCAGCCTGCTTCGCTGTTCCGTGAAGTGGATCATCTGGGTTGGGATCTTGAAAAAGTAACTCAATCATAATAATAATGTCCCGCAAACTGAATGTTGGCTTCCACTCTGTCTGAAAACTGAGACAAACACCCCATGACGTCTTTGGCACCCGTTGTTCTCCCTTTTCGGAGTCTACAAATTCGTCTCCTTCTATATTTGGATGCCAAATGCGGTTTGGACCCAAATAACGGACTTTTGGCCCCTCATATGGATACTCTTCGCGAAACTCGAGCAAAAAATCAAATGTTCCTCCGTGCCAAATGGAGGCATGAGGGGGCTTCACGGCAACCTTCATCCGGTACAAGTTTTGCGGGTCAAAAATTTCTACCTTACTTCGAACACCATCCAAGTTGTCTAGATCCTTCTTTAGACGGAGAATGGCAATGGGTTCCCCATTAGAGGTTCCACTCGGTCTTTTTCCTTCAACAGCGGATGGAACTTGTGACTCCGCCTGTTGCTTTTTAATGCGTGAGAGCATTCCCTCAGGGTAAGGAATGACCTCACAAGCACTTTATATACATATATATATTTGGGGAATTTCAAAGGGTAAATAGCAAAAGAAAAAAAAAATTGAAGAAGTTTAAAAGAAAAAAAAAAACCACAAAGAAGTACATCAGCACATATATAAATATAAATACGTTAGATATTATGAGACGAGATCATCATTGGAAGATTGGGTTACATCCTATCTGAATTACTGGCCCATATACACACCCACACACCCACACACCGAGGAAAAAAAAAAGTCATTATACTCACATGGTGTTGTTCACTCGAACCTGCGCATATTTGACATTGGATGAAAAAAAAAGAAAAAAAAAGAAGAAATTACAGTGGCACGGAGTGAGTACAATCGAAGAAATGAACACAAAAGGAAGTATACGGGAAAAAAAAAACAGAGGGGAAAACACACATAAAAAGGAAACAGTGCTTATTGATCCTACATCCACCATTTCTTGATACTTTTTTCTTGTTTCAATTTACTTTTTTTTCTTTTCCCCTCAAGTTTTTTTTTCATTTTGTTTTTGTTTTGGTTTGCTTTCTTTTTTTTTTATTTTGGCTTTGGCCTTTAATATACTCCTTTTATCTCCCTTTTTTTTCCCTCTCGCCTCCATTTTTTTTTTTTTCTATTGTTTTCGTATACGCTTTCAACGCAAAGGGAGCTCATCACGTAGACACGAGTCCGTCGGTGAAACATTCTGACTTGGGTAGTGATTGGAGTTCGAGTCATGTCGCATGGAGATACCTCTTGAACCTCTTTCAATTGCTTCTCGTGGGGGAAAACATCGCCAGAATCTAATTGTCTCATCTCCAGCTGCCGACACAACCACTTCCCCATCCGTGGACATACATAAGTGGAGAACTCGGGAGGTATGTCCTGTCAAATCGGCCACTCGTCGTAGTGTGGGATATTTCCATATAGTTATTCGATTGTGCGAAAATCCGTGCGAGCTCACAATTTCTGTTCCACTTAGATTCCACAGTACTCCACACACTTGACTTTCCGTGTTGTGTTCATGGAGGCACTCACCCGTAGATGTATTCCAGAAACGCATCGTCTTATCCTCTGACCCTCCACCACTTACAAGAAGGTTGTGTTGAACTGGATTCCACGCAATAGCTTTAATAGCAGCCACGTGTTTATTCAGCCGCATGGCTGGTTGAGAGCTCATGGAGAAGCTTCGGCTATCCCACAGGAGTAATTGGTTATCATTACCACCGCTAGCCATACGTATCCCATCGGGGGACCAACGCAATCCACAAACACCTTGTTGATGACTGCGTAGGGTGTAGGATCCCAGTGGATCACGAAGATCATTAATACGAATAGTGGCATCTTTGCTACCACTTGCAACGATATGATCATTCCATGATATAGCTCCTACACGGTCCTCATGGTTATAGAGTCGTCGAGCGATACTTTGCGCCTCCACATCCCATATCTCCACCGATCCATCATCCGTCCCAACAGCCAAATGACGACCATCATCACTCCAGCTGACACCACAAACAATACCATTAGAGGGTCGTTGACTCTGAAGTTGCGCGATGCTGCATGTTTTGGCATCCCATAAATAGACTGCACCGCGTAGACCAACAGCGAGAACATCCTTTGCAGACCAGTCAATAAGATGCAAGTAAAAGTCATCAATCATATCCGCGGCGTCTAGAATACGTTCCGGTGCTCGTGGAATCACACGAAAAGTTCGTGAGTGAAAATTGCGTGCTCGATTTTCTTCAAAAACGACACCCAATGAGTTTCGGTAACGCTCCTGTTCCGATTCGGAGGCATTTTGCTGCTGAAGTACCTGACTATGAATTCCTAATACCGTTGACTGCGTGTCGGGGAATAGTGTTCGAGCCAGCCGACTGGTGTACGGTTCCGTTCCCAACGCGGGTGGACGAGGCGGACTGCTCTCCATCGCAGATTTAATTCCTTTCGTCGCACTACTTCGGGTTGTGCCGCGGGTTGGGGAGGCGAAGGAGGAGGAGGAACCTGCCCGACGATCTGGGCTAGCCTGCAGTGGCACAACGTTTTCCTTTGTTGTGAGGAAGAAGTGCGACATGGCATTATCCTGCGAGCGGCGATCGGAAATGAAGCGGTCTGGTGTGGAAACAGGTGTGCGAAAACGTGGCGACGATGGATCGTTGGGCATCCATGAGGAACGCAAAGGCGTTCCAAATAGGGTATCCAAATCCATACGCTACCACAGCTTTGTTTGTGTGTTTGTTTTTGCTTTTTTCGCAGGTAAACCAAACACACAAACACACACACACACACGCACACACAGACGAACAAAAAAAGAAAAAAAGTGGTAGTTCCAATACAATCGAATACAGACAGATGCGAACACGCACAAGTAAAAAAAAAAGAAGAAGAAAAAAAAACAATAACAACAGAGTACAAGCAGATGATATAATTATTCGCCTTCTCCACCCTTTTTTCTCCTAAATAAGAATTCTCTTTCTTTCTAATTTCCCCTGTTTTTATTCCCTTTTCTTGTTGTACACACAAACAATCAAACAAAAGTAAAACTAGTACTTTACTCACGTACGGGAGAGAGATGATAGGGAAGATTTTGTTTCGGGCGTAGGACAAAAAAGAACTTTTTTTTTTGTTTGCTCTTTTAGTTTTTGGTAAGCTTAAAAGCTCGAGTCACCACTATTGAAGCTAGAGTTCGTGGTTGCCTTGCTAAAAAAATAAATAATTATGGAGCCAAGTAACAAAACAACAACATCAACAAAGAAAAAAAAAACCAAATCAAGGAGAAAGATGTATATAAAAAAGGAAGAGTATCTCTATTATTTTTTATTAAGACAAAAAATTAGACAAAATATGTATTTATAAATTAAGATACATGTAAGGAAATAAAATTGGGAAAACAATATATATATATATATATATATGTAATAAAAAATACAAAACAAAAACAGCAAATAACGATAAACGAACCTCAATCGAGATATGTATTTTTTCTGTGTTTTTTCTTTTTAATTTAGTCACACGGCACAAAGTACACGTTTGGGATTACCAAAGACATTACATTTGTCTCAGGCATCTACGAGCTTTTCGCTTCATCCTCGCGACCGCTTCTATGGCGGCAAGAAATTCCACCAGAGGCATCAATGCGTAATCATTGAGTAACGCGCCCAATGAAACGAAACGTGCCAAGCGTTTCTTTGGGTAATAGTCATTCCAACACTTGTTTTTGATTTTCTTGTCCATCGCATCTTCGGGATGTTTTTGCCCTCCTTCTTCTTCGACCTCGCACACCTCTCCTCTGGTGGCATTACTGCAACGCACACGAGAAACGGCGGCGGCGAACGCAATCTCCTCAAAGACCGTTTCAATACAATCCAATGCGGCGAGTGAAAGGGAGGTGGGATCACACAGGGAGGCCCGTTCCATCAACGTCACTAATGCATCTCTGACGAGAACCACATTGTGATTGGCACTATGAGGTGCGTCATCATCCAACATCATTGGATCCCATGGATCGTACTTTTCTCCACTCCCACTACGCGTCTCTGCAAACCCTTTTGTGGCGATGGCGATGGCAACTTGAGTAGCCGACGGGGTCGCACACCGCTTGACTTTTTGTTCTATGATTCTCTTCTCTTCATTTGGCACACAACCCTCGACGGCGCGCAACGCACGCACCAATTCAAGAGTACATCGACGAAGAAATGCATATGCGTCATGTAATCCCTTTTCACACATTACCTTTGCCATAGTTGCTGCGCATGATGACGCCCCACTTCGCAACGCCTCACGCTTTGTGACGGGTACATCAAATGTTTCCAGAATAAAGCGCCAATTGGCATTCAAAAGCGGTAGGGCCGCCATCCGAAGCATTCGAGACACATTTTTACAAACCATTAACTCTTCCATTGTGGCAAATTGCAACACCAAGACCCACGGTAACTCCATCGACGTATGGTGAACTGTATTGCTACTACTACTACTACGTGAAAGATGACTACAACCCCCTCCTTGCAGCCTTGGTGCTGAAGCGACGGAGAGCGAGTTTGTTACTCTTGTCGTCGCTCTTATCGATGTCGTTGTTGTTGTTGTTGCTGTTGTCGATGTGGTTGAGGGAGGCGCGGAGTATTGAAGCATTTTGCGCGGCGTCACAAACGCGGAGGAGCGACCCGAGGCAAGAGCCACTACTAACACCTCCGCCTCCTCTTGCGAATGACGATCCTTTATAATACGGTGCCGTGAGGGGCTCTTTTTCTCTTCCCGCGGTGTCACGGTTGTGCGGTGTTGTGCCGAAGGGAGATAACAGTCACCACAGTACGCGTTGTTTCCCCACAACGGCACAAAGCGTTCACAGCTGTGCCGATGACACTGCGGCGTGGATGGGTGGGAATCCCTCCGCCGATTGGAGGAGGTGCGCGGCCTCTCCCCTTCGCGTGGCGCAGTCCGCAGAGGGGAGCAAACGCGTCGCACTATGCATCCCGCTCCGGTCGGTGTCTTCGCCCGGTGTGCGTAAATGTGGTGTCGACAGCGGACGCAGACGTCGGGTTTACCCCACAACGCCGTGAAGGACGCGCAGACCTCCATGACGGCGTGGTAAAGCGCCCCCCGTTTCGGCTCCCACTGCACCGGATCCGCGTAGTAGGGAAGCGGCGTCCGCCCCTTTCTCCCCTCCGCGTGCGGCTTCGGGGGGGATGGGGGGGATGGGGTGAGGAGAAAAAGTGAGCGGCGACGGGCGCCGGCGGGGAGGTGGGCGAGCAGCCCGGCCACGTCCTCCGTCGGGCGGAGGGGGACGCCAAAGAGGGAGAGCCGCAGCGGTCGCGCATCGAGTCGGAGCGGACGCCGCGCCAAGTCCACCACGGCGGAGGCGGAGAGGGGGCGGTCGGGTGGAGTGGTGATGGTGAACGCGGAGGGACCGAAACGATCGGATGCGCGGAGGCGAAAGGCGGGCGTCGCATCCGCACGGTACACGACACACAAATCCATTGGTCGCAAGGGCGTATACACGCGGTCAGCCTTTTTGGCTTTATTCCCCAATCTATACCTATTCTCAAATGTGAATGAATCAATGTATGTAAATAATCCTGTCTTATATTCTATGCGTTGTTTTCGTATGAAAAACTAAAACAAAACAACAACAACAACAACAACAAAAGAGAACAACCAGAGGTAAGAAAGCAAAAAGTTGAACTCTTGAGGAATATTGAGAGGATAAAGAACACCAATAAAAAAATAGAGGATCATAAAAAATAAAAACATATTAAGTCTTGATTTCTTTTTGCTTTCGGTCTCATTTCCGGTCATGATGTGAAGTGATAATATATAAAATAAATATATAAATGAAACTTTTGTTGAATTTCCTTTATATTTAAATCTTAACGTTCTTTACTTTCACATTTTGATTGCCTCTGTTCTGGTCCTAATTCTCTAGCCTTTCCCTTCTTGGAAAGTAGACATAAATAAATCTTTTTTTTTTTGATAAACCTCGGCACAGCATGTTTTTCTTTTTTTGCTTTGTTTTCACATATGCTCACAAGACAGCGATTTGGTTTTCTTTACATAGGCGTAATTAAACACTAGTCTACACCCGACCGGAATTCTTGAGAACAAAGGAATAGAAGAACAAATAAACACACACGAAAAGTCTTGAGGTACTGAGAAATCACTCAAGAAAACAAACAAACAAAAAATAATGACAACACCAAAAAAAAAAAAAAAGAGGAAGAAATTAAAAAAAAAAACGACTTTTTTTTTTTTCTACAAAGAGGACAAAAACAACACAAACATGTCCCTCGTTCTCTTTGCGTCATCGTTGGTACCTAGAAATGGAAAAAAAGGCAATCCAAAGACGTCCATTTGGTATATCTAATAGGACACATAGGAAAAAAAAAAAAACACAGCTACAATCAGAAAGATACAAAACAACGCCCTCACGAAAAGTGATAGAAGCTGTTCTGGTGATCAGATATTTCAGCAAAGATAAACGACTTTGAAAGTAGCAAACAAAAGGGCAAAAACACGAAAACACACACAAACACACACAATAACATTTACAAAAACAAAAAACACAACTAGTAGCAAATCTAAACAGATAAGTACGAAACTAATGACATGGGGAGGAGTAATAGATTGAATAGAGTATTTCTACAAATAATAGAGAGGGCACTTCAACACACACAAAGCGAGAGAATTAGGTGTCTTTTCCAATAATTTGCACACAAACTAATAAACAATACATGATTGCAAGGGAGATTCAACGTTGTATTGACGTGATAGGCCTTTTTCCTCATAATCTGTAGTTCTTGTGCCGTTTCTCTCTCACACACGCATAGAGGTGTATATATATAAAAATAGATATGAAAACTTACAGAGTACATAATTAAAAACAAAAACAAAAAATAAAACATGGAAGAAATCACAAAAACAAAACGAGAGAGGAAAAAAGCATTTCTTTTGTTGTTTGACAAAGGAAATAAATATCGTGGGCACAAACACTTTCTCTCTACATATACATCAAAATTTTTCTTCACTTAATTCTCTTCTAAATTACAAAAATAGAATCTGGAGGAATGAGGCATAAATACACCATTTCACCTCACCTTTTACCTCTTCCATGACATAACAGTTCAAACTCTAAAATAGGGAGTCACATAACTCTCATAAAGTAAACTGTCAAACGACAAAAAACAACAACAACAAAGGACTGTCATATACATTCAAAAAAAAAAGAAAAAAAAAGAAGAAAGGAAGTTGTTTCTGGAAATATACTTCTACTCTTTTTTGGGAAGAGCAATATATATATATATATATAATACTTTTGATTAAATCGTTCAAAAAACAGAACAATATAGAAGGTGGAAATATACCGCCGTTGAAGTGACATTGACCACCTCTAAATCACTGAACTTCAAATTTGCAGGTGTTATAAAAAACAAGAGCAAAACACACACATCAGCAACAACAATAAAGAATGTTTAGTGCGCAAGTAGAAAGCAATAGAAATGCCCAAGGAGGCCACTTTTAAGCAGACATATTTACATATGCACGTAGGTAAATAAATAAATAAATAAAATATATATATATATATATATATATTTTTCCTAGTACCTTTTTTTTTGTGCCAATCATTTCTTGTGTGTTGATATAAACAAATAAGGCGAGTATGAAATGAAACAAAACACACACACACACAAAGATATCATGCACAATATACCACAATCCTCCAACTGCAGCCACTTTTCCCATTAATTATACATGGATCTTGTTGCCTCCGTAACCATGGCGTAGCAGGCGTTAACGGAAAAGTCTCGATTTCCTGTTAGATGTCGCATTGCCTGACAGAGCGCGGCAATAACAATCTCACGCACCACTTTTGCTGTTCGCTTATCCTCCAAAACGACCAAAACCCGTTCCTCGGATCTGCAACAATTCACCATGAAATCAACAAGCGGCCTGTAACCACCCTTGGCATCCTCCTCGGAGCTTGACACGAGAAAGTAACTCTTCAATGAGTTGCGTGCCTCACGACGAAAGAGAGAGAGGGTAATTTTACCGCCGGGCGAACACGAGGTTTGCATTTCACCATTTCCAGTCAAACGGGACGATGGCTCTTGCGGATTCAGGTTCTTTCCGTCATCTGGGAAGTTTTCTAACGCCGCCATGCGCATGTGACGCTCCACCTCGCCAGAGGACATGCGTCCAGCGCAGAGATTCGTTTCAATCTGTGGAATCACTACATGACGAATGTGAAGAGATTTTAATATATATGCTCTGTACAATTTCACATTTTTAGATGCAATGTAGATGGGTATATTCTCATCTAATGGACGTGGGTAAATGTCGTTCCACACCACTAATACACGTTCCGCGACTTCCAAAATAATTTCCCCCCACTCCTCCAAAAGCACAGGGGAGGCGTCCATCAGGAGTTCAAGCTTGGGGCATGTGTGTAATGCCTCGGGGAGGTGATCCAATGGGTTACCACTAATTCGCACATTGCGCAAACAGGATCCAGAGAAAACGGAATGACCATGCTTATCGACGCCAACGTGAACGATGCTGTTATCGTGTATAAGGAGGGATTCCAGCAAACGTGCCTCCATAAGCTCCTCTGGAATATTTGTGATACGATTAAATGAAAGGTCTAGTCGTCGTAACCGTGGCGCGCGTAGAACCTCTACCGGAAATTCTTTGAGTGCATTTTGCACAATTGATATCTCCCTTAGACCTGTAAAAAGGGTGAAATCTATTGGTATCAACCGTGTAAAACCGTTATCTGAAAGAAGAATGCTTGTGGTAAGTGGAGCCGATTCATATATATCGGAAGGTGTCACTTTTAACTCCACATGGGAGTACTCCAGGTGCCCTTTACACCCATCTTCTAATCGCATAGACACAGTACGCCGAGCTGAACTCGGTGGTTGCGAATTCATTTGTGAAGCAGCGGCACCATCCTTTCCATCATTCAACTGATCAAGCAAATGTAGATCCAAATCATCATTACAATCATCTTGATTGTGTGAGTTGATTCGTGAACTCCGGCGGTTCATACGACGCAGTTCTTGAACACCATGAAAACATTCATTAATTCTCTTTCCACATCGAACAGCTTGCATACCCAGGTCGAACAAATCACTCTGCGAGACGCTCATGGAGAGAGATTCTGTTATGAGTGCTTGTGTGGTTTCATGTATATCAAGGAACGGGTGTAAGACTGCTCGACTTAGTAAAAGACGTTTGGAGAGATCCTTATCGAGCATCATGGTAAGTAAGTCATGCAATTCCGTATTTTCACATGGAGGTATAACAAAAGGTTCAGGGGATGAAAGTGATTGTCGCAATTCAGCTAAACTATTCGTGTTGATTGGTAATTTACCAAATGCCATTTGATATAGTGTCATGGCAAATCCCCAGCTATCCACAACCTCACCTGACACTTTTGAATCATTTAGCTGCTCGGGACAATTAAACGCTGGTGTCCCATCCACATTGACACTACGCAATCGACTGCTACAGCTACCGAAATCAGCAATCTTTACCACATCACTAGATGTAATAAGACAATTAGCAGGCTTCACATCCCGATGAAAAAGGTATTCCGCATGAAGGTGAAGCAAACCTACAGCTATATCACGTCCATATTTTCGTACAACTTCTATAGGAAGAGGTGATTTACCAAGAATATGTACAGGACCACCCTCACAGTATTCCATAATAATATATACTTTCTGTGCCTCAACATCGTCAATAATTTCCTTTAATTGTACTATATTAGGATGGACAACAATTTTCATAACAGCAATTTCACGCAATAGATTGTCTGCGGATGGTCTTTGCGCAAGGTACCGCTTTCCACCCCCTGCATAATGACGGCGTAAAATTTTTAAGGCATAAAGCATATGTGTTCGACGGTGTTGCACCAATTTAACCTTCGCGAAAGATCCTTTACCAAGTAGTTTCACAACTACATAGTCATTAATAACTTTATTCCCATCACTATTTCGACTCTTCGACACTATAGTAGATTCTGTTACTAGGGTAGAACGATTGGATCGTTGAAATGGGCGCGTAGGATGCTCATGTACATCATGATTCTGTTGGTAGCAATTCTCACACACCACCACATTGCATTCATCGCAGTGAAATACACGCTCAGAGTCTAAAATAATACGGGAACAGATAATACAAGGATCAAAGAAAAAGCTATTTGAAGCACCATCAAACGTCCCTACACTCGACTCGCCTCCAAAAGTACGACTCACATCGCCCTTTAATTCTCGCATGGCAGAAATGACATGAAGCCTATCATGAACACCTTTGAGATCCTTATTCGCCATGCAATCTACACAAAGGTAAAGGTCATCACAGTTTTCACAGAAAAAGACGACATCCGCGCTGTGACAAAAGTAACACTCTTGGGGCTTGTTATAGAAAATGGCTAGTTGTCCTACATCTTGCCTTACATCTTGTCCACCGATAAAGTTGTCATCTTTATGGCTACCTGTAGTTGAAACAACATCAAAGTCATCATCATCTACTCCATTGGGGATTTGGGATAGACAAATGTCAGTATTATTTCGTTGATTCATGTCACAACCATTTTTATCTTGGACACCTGAATTTCTCTCCTTGTCGGGGCTATTTTTTTGCATTGGATTCATGTCGGGACTTTCTTCTTCTGGGTCTAAAAGAAGATCATATACGCTTTCAAAGTCAAAATTCACCTTTTCTATTGAAGTTCCTCTCTTTTTCGGGCAAGTGACGGCATTAGAATTCTTACTTTTGTTCTCATCTACTTGGGTATTAGTATTGACATTATTTCGCATTTCACCCACCCCACTCTCTCGTGTTTCACTATAAGGGTTGCTTTCCTCATTTACCGCTCGTTTCGGCCACATCTTTGTTTTCCCTACATCAGCTGAGTCGATCTGTCGGTGGTCAGAATGATTTCGTTGCCCCTCATCCGAATTGTTTTGTGCTGATGTGCCGCAACCCATTTTGAACTAAAGATAAACAGAATATATACTACGAATTATGTGTACGCACGCCCACATATACAAAATTCTGCACTCACTTTCACAACTTTTGCTTCTACTTTATTTTTGTCTTTTTTTTTTTTTAATTTATTTAATGAAACTTTTTAAAGAAGAAATCAGTTACAGCAGCAGAGTAAAGAGAAAATTTTGTCGCTTTTCTTTCTTGATATTCACCTCTTTTTTTTTTCTTTCTTGAATTGTTGTTTTCAGAACAAAGCAATAAATAAATATATATAAATATATGTATATATATTTATATAAATATATATGGAAAGGCCGCAACTTTCGGGACAATACAAGAATTTGCTTTCTCCTTTCTACTGACGAGATGTTTGCGAGTATTATGAGGTACTTCAAATGAAGAGAAAAATAAGCAGCTATAAGAAAACTGAAAAGAAAACATAAGAAAAAAAAAGATGGAGCTCAAGCAGATATATACACATTTAACATGAATAAATTGATTTAGTGACATGGAAAAGAATATATCAAACAACAACAACAAACACACACACACACAAAAAAAAAAAAAACAGCCTTACATCAACAACGCTAATGATAAGCATAAGGAGGTAAAATATACACCAATATGAATTCACGAACACACACAATAACAACGAATAAGTAACAAACAAAATGACATCTTTCATTTTACAAGTTCTTTTTTTTCTCTTCTTACCTTTGTAATTTGTTTCTTACTTTATCTTCTCTTCCATTTCTTCTTCCATTGTTTCTCATATCACGCAACAGTTCAAACGGGAGCAAACAAGAATACAAATACAAATATATATGTATGTATTATACACACATGTAAACATCAATACCAATGCTTCCTTTATGTATTACTACAGTTTACTTTTGTTTGATCCTTCCCCTCTCCCCTCCATTTCATAAAGCTCATTTAGTCGACAGCATCTTTTTCACTTCCCGCTCTGGCCACCAGCTTGGGATTGTCGTTTCCACTGGGAGTGCGTCGTGCAACGTGAGTCCAACGACCTTTCGCGTCTCGGGGTCCACGTAGCGTAAGCGCAGCAGACCCAACCCAACGTCTCCACTCGCGGTGAGTACCTCTCCCACTTTGGTTCCGTCCACAAAGAGCCCCTCGCCTGAGGTAACAGGACGCCCTTCCGTGCCGACGCGGTGCGGAAAGCGGAGGGGCACCGTTCGTTTACGTGTGACAAGCATCACATGCGTGCGGTGCGTGAGTTCCTGGCCCACGTAGCAACCCTTGTGAAAGCTGACACCTTTGAGAAAGTCCGTGTTTGCCTCAAAAGGGAGCGACTTGCCGGGGCGGAATACGGCGGGACCCTCACCAATACCCGCTCTATACAGAAACTCAGTGTAGCAACCCTCCGGGTCTCCCGCGGAGGTGATGGCGGAGGCGGGAAGAATGAATTTCCGAAGCGGCAACGATAACGCCTCGCGTCTGGGATCATCAAAGCTCTCCACGTCGCCACCCTCTCCGCATACGTCCGGGCACGTGGATGCCACAACGGTGAGACCATTTGGGTCTCCACACGCACTGTTCTCGTTGTGCAGCATGTCGATTTGAACTTTTTTCCGCATACGCATTTCAATGAGGTGTTCCTGTGTGGTCGTCGCCATGTCGCGATGGACGTCGATGAGAATGGATGGCCCTTGGCTCGTGTGGTGGCGGTTGGAACTGTAGAGGTACGCATCACACATGACGCGACCCGTGTGGTGGAGAAAGCAGCCCCACATGCTTCCACCAGGACGGAGGTCGAAAAGATTATTTGTGAAAAGCCCCTGAAGGAGTTCCTGCGCATCCACACCGGTGAGGCGAATGAGAGAGCGAGACGACAGACGGCATGTAAAGGTCATTGTGTGTTACTTAATTTGGAAAAACATATGAACTCAAAACATGATTAGTCAGCAAAGAAACAAACAAGTAAAAGGATACCTTAACATCTTCCTACCAAGGAGAAATGAATTTAGTGAGCTCAGTTTTGATGGTGTTAAACGATAAAAACAACAACAATAATAACGGCAACACAAACACTAGATCACATATAATAAAATATATAAATACAATGTTTTTTTTTTCTTTTTTTTTTTCTTGTCCTGGCCTTAAATGCAGACAAAAAGCAAAGGGAAAAAAAAATATTCAAATATTTACAACTCCAACAACAACAACAAAAAAAAAAACAACTTTTTTTACTCTCTTTCTCTTTTTTTTTCTCTCTCTCTCTCTCTCTCTTTCGCCTTTTCTTTAACACAGTTTCCAGTTTCTTCCCTTGGTCTCAAATTATTCCCCCGCCGCACATCGCGGGCAGTCGCAGTCGAATCCATAATTTCGTCGCAAATAGTCCCGCCGTGCCGTCGTCGACTCAAAGGCATTCACGTCAATATACGACGAGCGCACTTCGCTCCCAACTGCGATATCACACAACGCCACCACCACCGCCCGCACCCCGCCATGCACCGGGGCAAACCGCGCAGACGGCGCACAGCTGTGATTAATCTTTGTTGCCTTATCATACAGCGCGACCCCCTTGGCGTGCGCGGCGGCCGCACTCACGCGGTCAAAAATCGCCTCGATGAGTTCCATCCGCCTCTCCCCCGCCTCCTGCCGGCGCACGAGGAGGGTGTAGAGGGGGGAGGCCACGTAGTACTCATGCACATTCGCATCCACCGCCCAATGGCAGCGAAGAAAGAGTTGCAGCGGCATCCACACCGTTGGGTCCGCTGGCGTGGCGCGGCGCTCCTCCGCAACGGTGCGGGAGAGCCAATGCCCCGACAACTTCCACGCCAATCGCAGCAACGCCCGCTGTTCCGCCGAAAGCGGTCGGGAGGCGCCCTCCGCGTAGCGCGAGACAAAGCGCTCCACCTCCGCCGCAAAGCCCATCGCCACCGCGTTGGGGTTTGGGTCCGTCACGGGTGTGACGCCTTCACCGCCTGCGGAGAGGACGTCGTGGAGAAACCGCGCGAAGAGAACCGCGAGGAGACGCAACTGCGCATCGAAGCGGTCGGCGAGTTCCATGAAAGCCGCTAATGCATCGGAACGGCGTGGCCAGGAGGCGCGCATCACCGCCGCATTCACCAACGAGACGTGATCGATGCACCACTCCAACGTTTGCGCAGAGCTCCTCGGGTCACCTCCAACTGCGGCGCCGCTTTCTTCGCTGTCGTCGTCGTCTTCTTCTTCTTCTTCGTCTTCGATTGCGTCGGGTTTGGATGGACCTTCGCGCAGAAAGCGACCGCCGCTGCGCACCCAACGCGTCCGGCAATCCGTGCCACAGAAAGACTCCTCCGCCGTAAACTCGGGCTCCGTCTCAAAATCTTTTAGATAACTGTAAAAAACGGTTGGGGAACTCGCCATGATTCGCCACAGACCTTCTTCGTCCTCCGTCTCCTCCTTGTCGGCGACGACTTCGCCCGTGAGGGTGTCCTCGATGTGTTTGGCGAGACGCTCACACTCCTCGTACATCGTCGCCATAATTCGGCCACACGCTTTACAGCAGCGCATGCTCTCGCGGGAAGCGGCGGATGGAGCGAAGGCAAATGGCATCTCCTCGAGAAGTGTTTCTCCCGCACGAAAGGAACGCACAGTAAAGCTACCAAGACCATGGGACTCACCCATTTCACGCACTTCCATACCACACTGCGTCTCCCGCTCTCTCCCTCTATCTATTTATTTACCTATTCGTTCTTTGTTTTTGTTTTTCCTTTTGTGATCCGTTATTTGC
The DNA here is from genome assembly GCA_030849715.1 of Trypanosoma mega. NCBI lineage: Eukaryota > Euglenozoa > Kinetoplastea > Trypanosomatida > Trypanosomatidae > Trypanosoma > Trypanosoma mega. The sequence goes on along the minus strand of JASANV010001572.1, from coordinate 156,446 downwards.
GCCTTAAATATGCGCTCGTCGTTGGTTTTTGTTTTGTCCACAGATCCGAATAGCCTCACCCGCTATCTCCTTTTTTTTTTGTTTTTCCCTTTTCAATTTTCAGATTACACATCTTTAATGTGAAAATTTACCCAATCATCCAAGAAAAAAAAAAAAAAATAGAGTATAAAGAATGAGAAATAAAGAACAACAACAACACACAAAAAAAACATAAAGTGAAGGAATGCGTTAATGAGAGGAGAAAAGGAACGTATTTTGGGAAAGTAAAAATAGAAATTCCTTCTCTACCCCCAAAATAATAATAATAATAATAATTCAAAAAAAATTTCCTGTTTTAGTCGTTAACACAAAACCTATGCGAGTACATCCAGCAACGTTCACACAAACACCCATTTCCTCATCAACTCCAACAACTTGTCCCTCAAATGTCAAGTCCTGACAATCGGTTCACCACCGCCGTCTCCAATGCGGATTTGTCGCATCCCACGAGTCCGTAAAACTCCGCGATCGCCGTTTCCCGACTGTACAACGGGAGATCCGAAAGGGCGTGCGGTGTGCCCTTCACGATCTCCACCGCCGCCGCCACCTCCGCCGCGCTTGGGGCGATGAGGACGACCACAACGGCGTCTGTGGCGTCTGTGCACGGGAAGAATTGCCACACGCGCTGCAAATTACGTGTGTGAGAGAGCGCCGCCAACACATCGCGTGCGTTTGGGGGACGGGCGGCGTGTCGCATTTCGGTATGGGAGGCGTTTTCTAATAACGGGCACCCCGACAAGCGGTGCAGCGCGACGGCTAGGTGCAGTCGAGAGAGAATCATGGCGGAGTCCACCACCGCCGCCTCAATCGAGCGTTGTTTGAATGCATCATGCAGCGCGGCGGCGTCACGCACGTTGTGATACGCTAACAGGACGAGGTTATCGAAACGCTCCATGCAATAGGCAGAGGGGAAGACAGAATGAGTCAAAGCAACTCTTCAAAAACTAAAAAAAAAGGGGGGGGAAGGGAGTAAACGGAGTAATCAAAAAAAAGAAATGTGAGTAGACCATAGCGGGAATGGGAAGTACATATTTCATATGTTCCTCTTTTGTTGTTGTTGTTGTTGAGGGATTGTATTTAACACATACACACAAAAAAAGAAGAAATGATTGGAACATATCATATATATTTAAATCAGCATACACTAATTGGGCCTGTGGTATATATATATATATATATATGCACGGAATAGCAAAAAAAAAAGAAGAAGAAGAGAAATCCACACCTTTGAGTCCTCTGAAGAAATTAAAAGCAAAGAAGAAGAAAAAAAGAGATACATCTGGCACATTTGCATTACGAAATAATAATAATAATAATATCTCCCTTTTAGATTTGTTGGAATGAATGAAATGGTTATTCTTTCCTTTCCTTCTTCTTTTCATTGTATTGATGGGTTATATGCATGGTAGAGAAAAGGGAAATAACAAATCATCCCCCCGCGTCACGCTCATCCAAATAGACACACACACACACTTTACTTGGACTTCACTGTAATGGTAAACGTCTCCTCCACCTCCTCCATCCATGGGCGTTTGTACTGCAAGACGAATTGCCGCTCCGATTGAGTCCGCGGGATGACTCTAAAGACGTCCTGACCGCCCACCCCAACCATTCCCGGCGGCGCATGGCCGGCGTGGAATTGGTAGGAAACATCAAAGTGCGCGTCTTTCCCCTCCGGGGGGACGTCTTTTGGGACCCATTTGTAACCCGTTGACGGATTACTCGGAAGAGTGATTTCAAAGTGTTCACCACAAGTGACATCAATCGTTTTGCCATTGTCATTCTTGGAGAGCATAATGGTCATATTTTCTGAATTCCTTTTCTTTTTTGAAATTGTTTTGTCGCGTTCAAATTTGTGTTAAAATAATTCTCAATGATGCAGGCTTTTGCAGCGTGAGGTAAACAATAACAACATAAATATGCAAAAGAAAAAAAAGAAGAATTTATGACACGTAAAGAGAAGGTATGCAATGAAGAGAATATCCATCAACAACAACAACAACAAAATGATAAACAAAAAATGGAATTACACCAACAACAACAACAAAAAAATCGCAGACGAAAAGAAACAAAAAGAGAGAACTGATTGGACCTTTTCCTACTTTTTTTTCTCCATTTCCCTCTTTTTCCTTTTCTTTTCTGTTACGCGTTACCTTTCATGTTGTAAGTACAGAAGAGAAAAAACAAAAAAAAAAGGGGAGATTGATAATCAGAAAAAAAAAACAAAAAAACTTTTTCTCCTTGTTCTAGTGTGCATAGTAAACTATTTGGTAATTTTTTTTGGCCTTTTCACATTTTTTTTTCCAATTTCTTTTTTTTTTTTTGTGTGTGTATACTTTCGAAAACTCTTTCGAACCACTCGGCAGATATACTGCGCGAACGAAAAAAAGAGTTTTTTTTTTATTTATTGATTGAGTGCTGAGCCTCTCACACACCGAAAACAAAAAAGAAAAAAAAGAAAAAAAAGTCGGTGTACAATAAAGAAAGAAAACAAAAAGAAAAAAAAAGGAAAGAAAATTGCGTCATTGTAAAGATAAAAGGCGCGTTTCCCGCGCGCAGTTACCCGATGGCTTGGAGGAAGAGGTGCTTGGAGGAAAAAAGAGGGAAAAAGGGAACAAAAAGTGTAAAAGTTGAAAAATGGGTTTCTTTGTATATATATTTATATATATATATATATAGTTTTTCTTTTTTGTACTTTTTCATTTTCTTTTTTTTCTTTATTTCTTTTCTTCCCTTTCGGAATGATTTCGGGATGAAAAGAATTTTTCGCGGTAGAAAACACTTTCGACCTCAAACGAACGCTGGACCGAAAGCGTCAATATTTTCAATCATAGAGTTAAAAGTAAAGTAAAAAAAAAAAAATTCGAGTTGAATTACAAAAAAACAAAACAAAAAACAACAAAATAAAAGAGGACACAAATGAGAACAACTACAACAGAATATCCAATTCCCATAAAAACAAAAAACAACAGCAACAAAAAAAAAAAAAACACTTTCCCCCCCTTCGCTACCTCTTCCTTTCTTTTTTTCCTTTTTTTTTCCTTTTTTTTTTTCTTTGAAAATCCGAGTAAATGATGAAAAAAAAACACCAAATGAAAATAACAAAAAAAAAAGTGAGGAAGAGAGATGAAAACAAGAACAACGAAACAAAATAAAAATAAAAAGTAGAAAAAAAAAGAAAGAAAGAGAGCTCAAAAATAGGCTGTTTGGTTCACTTTATCATTCATTCACTACACCCTTACAAGTGCAGATCCAGTTTGACAGAGAACGTCCTCGCCTTTCTCTCCGGCGTCCATGGGCGCACATACACAAACTTGAGCTCATACAAACCGGATTCACTTGCTCGAATGGAAAAAACAAATTCCCCGCCTTGTCCCATGACGTGGCGTTCTCCAGAGCCCACATAGCGTCGCTGTATGTCAAAGTGCGGTGTCTTTATGAGATCACGTTGGTAGTCTTTGGAGTTCTTTGTGAGTTTTGCGGAGGGCTCCTCGTAGGCCCAAACATACCCCGTTGTCGAATTGCCGGGAAGTCGAATAAGGACAGGTCTGTACAACGGAGCGCGAATGGTGCGGTTGGCTTCCTTTTCCGTTATCACAACACTGTCAGCTGGAATGTTCATGTATGTAATGTTCCTTTTTTCGATGAATACTGTCAAGCCTGCTTTTTTGCGTTACACTTGCTGGGAGACTATCCGTTTTTTTTTTTTTGTAAAAAAGGCAGAGTGAATAACCAAACAAAAAAGCAAAAACAAAAAAAGAGATGCATTGTTACTTCATAAATAGCTAAAGTCAAGATAGACACATGAAGGGATACATGATTACAAAGATACACACACAAAGAGAAACGACAAGAATAATAACTTTATCAACATAAAGCACAATACAAGTGACAATTATATATATATATATATATATATATATAATTCATAGTGATAACATTACTCTTGACAATTGTGCTGTAACACCGAAAACTGTCGGCGGAATTCCTTTGTGATTCCTTTCTCTTGATCTAGCTGTAACTTTTGTATGAAATATAAATATCTTTCTCTCTTTCTTTCTTTCTATATAAGTATTGTATACGTCGCCCCTTCTTCCTACTCCATATCAGGGCGTAGTACGATTCCCAACACATCCGTCTCCTCCGCGGCGGAGTGAGGAAAGCACTGCAGCACAAACCTCACCGCATGTAACATATTCCCATTGTTCCATTCCCGCGTGGTGCCGTACACGCCCTCCTCCGCCGGCATCTTTGTGAGAGCCGCGCGCACCGCCTCCACCCCTTCCCGCTGCACGCATCCCCGCATAATCCGCGCGAGGGCGATGACGCGTCCCATAATGTTTGTCGACGCGTCCTCCAGAAACCATCGCCGGCCGCGCGCCGAGTGCGGAGTGGTGCGAAGCGCCCGTCGGAGTGTGTTTTGGTGTCGACGGCCGTCCGCCACGAGGCTTTCCACCGCCGCCGCGTCCAATGCGGAAATGGGAATGGAAAAGGTAAAGAGATCCCCACGCCGCACATCGCCAGGGGTCCAAAGACGGAGGGCTGTCCCGCCGCTCCTTCTGCCCGCGCCAAACGTGTCCCTCTCCGTTCGCACTGTAGCGGTTTGGGCACAAACGGAACCGTTTGGACCGCCACGCGATCGTTGCACAAAGGCCAAGGCCGCATCCGGGGAGAGGTGTTGCCGGTAATAGCGCGAGGCGAGCGCGATGAGAAGAGTGAGGGCCGACTGACACAAGAGCCGCTCCGCTGCCATGGCGGCCAGTTGGTGCCGCCGCACACACCGCATCGGGTCCATCGGAGCGAGGGAATCCGTCTCCGCCGCCTCGGGACTGCTTGACAAACCGGTACCACACATTTGGAACTCGTCCTCACTAAGATCCTTAGCCGGGCGGTACTTCACAGGTGGCGCGGGTTGGGGACGCGTGGGAATGGGCGGCGGAATGCCGTATTGACGATAAAGACACATATCACGCGAAACCTCCGCGTTGGTTGCGCAACTCCATCGCTTTTTCTCCTCCTTTGCATTTTCCCTTTCCGCGTCTCGTTCGAGGGACGGTTTCTGTGTGAGGAGAGGTTGGTTGGACATGGCGTCCTCCATTTCAACGTGTGTGTGTGTGGTGCCATAACTGACATCCACACTTCCACCACTTGTGTTTCGTGGAATAGGCGAAAGCAAAGCCGCCGTGCTACCCACTTCATGGTGATCAGGTGATAAAGAAGGTATGCAAACATGATCCCCATCCCCGTTCCCCATCTCAAGTCCATCCGTCGCACAATCCTTGCCACCTACCGCCATGTGTAACTGAGATCGAATGTGGCATAGAATGAACACCAAAAGAGCATGCGCGGCGCGACTGTGCATGGGTCCCTCTATGCTACTCCGCTGCTGTTGCACAATAGTCCAAAGGTCCTCCTTTGCAACAAGGGCGGTCAATTTTCTCTCCTGCATTCGTACAAGTAATTCCATGGAGGGCACGCGGGGTTCCGTTGCGTTTTCCATCCAACGGAGTCGACTTGGGTCATTCAATACTACACCAGAGATATCCACAAGTAACAGGCCCTGCATCGCCTGTAACGGAACGGCGCGAGTCATGTTCTCTAGAAGATCAAAAAGTACATGTTGCTCGGCCTGGCTGCACTGCAGGGCAGAAAGAGTGTCCACAAAACGCTGCCGCACCGATGGTGAATGCCAGAGTATCACGCCAAGGAGTGAAACCAACTCCATACCAATATGACATAAGGAGGGGTCAAATATGTCACTGGAGGTCCTCTTACACGTCGTCGCATCATCCCCAATCATGGACTCTAAATCATCGCTACCGATGAAAGCATTATTTTTGTTACTTTGACCTACTGTATCTAGAATGGCTTGAAGGATTAATGGAAAGTATGGCACAAGTCGCTCAGAGAGCAAAAACATTGGGGGTGAGGCCCGTTCCACGAGATCACGTACAAGGCGAACTAATTCGGACCGCATTTTCGACGTCAAACATATCGCCTCCTTGCTCCCCTTGTGCCACTCGAGAAACCTGAGAGCGGTGGGCATCGTTTGTTTCTCCACAAACACACGCAACACCCGATGAGCCTCATCCGGGGCATTAGACAACACTTCATCCACCACACGAAGCACAAGTCGTAGCAGTCGAACTGCCCCAATCACTAAAAGGCGCCACTCTTGTCGTTCCAACGCCGAATTCGACAGAAGAGGTGCTGTGAATCGTTGTACCAAAGCCCCCGCAGCAACCTCTGCCATATCTGACGGCTCCAACACAAAGGATCCCATGACGGGTTGGTTTGGTTTGAATGTCTTTTGGAGTGTTTGTTGTGTCGCACGACACAGTGCGGAGAGTGTGGGGTGCAGCACAGAAATGGGCGCTCCCATGGCAACGACACCTAACAATCGTCCAAATGCAGTTTTTGTAATCCAACGTCGCCAATCCCCACGTCCGGATGCACTGTGCCGCATGCTATCGTCCAACGCCAGAGCAATAGCCGCTCGCACAGGTACGATGGGCTCTGTAAGGATTAACTCCGCCGCCCGTTCACCCCACAAAGACGGCGGTGTGCTGTGTCTCGTGTACTCCACCAAGACGGCAATTCCCATGTCAGCGTTACCACTTAATACGCCTAACACCTCCGCTATCACTTCTCGTATAGACGGCACATCTGATTCTCCTCGTATGGTTGTGGTTGCTGTTTCACCCACGTCTCCCATCATTGTGGATAGTGTGCTTGCGGAACGCGTGTCGAGGAGCAGTTGACGCCAAAGATACTCAAAAAGACCACTTTCTCGCAATGCGTGTCGCAAAGCGTCGAGGAGGTGTGCGTGGGATGCCACCGCGGCGGGATTCCTGTCGTCCTTCTTGCCGTCATGCATTGGTGGGGAGAGGCATAACTGCACAATACCCCGAAGCGCACAAAGGGACGGGGCCACAAGTCCCAACTTGGAGCGCCGCGGTTGGCAAATCAGACGTGCCACGCACGCCAACACCCCCCCACCCAAACCACCGCCATGCAATACACTCCCATCGCTATGGGGGATGTCATGTTGGCTGTGCGTGAAGTCGACATGACCTCTTCGCTGCTGTTGCATCACAACAGGCGTTGTGGTTTGGGCAAAGAGAAGACGATAGAGCACGGTGTGTCCCAACAGCGGGGCAGGTCGAGGCCGAGCGCCGAAATCGCCGCGCTCGCGTTGCCGCTCCTTCTGCTGCAGCGCGTCGGGTGTGATGGCGGCACGCAAAAGACGCGGTAACATATCGAGCAGTTCCATCGCCTCCGCCGTTGTGGCGGCGCGGGGGTGGTCGGCGGCGTGGGAATGGAGAAGTGCAATGATGAGGTGAAGGCTTTGCTGCTCCTCCGCCAGCGCATCCACGGCGGGTGGGGGAATCTCGTCTCTGGTCAACATACACGCGGGGAGAAGGATGCTTACTCTTTGCTGTTTCAGTTCTCCCTCCGTTGGTTGTACTCCTTTACGCGCGCTCTCCCTTTCGCTGGATTTATCGGGAGCACACAGTCACACACAAAAAGAAGCATGAAACAAGGAAAGGAGAAAGGAAAGGTGTAGTGTAATAAGGTTGTTAGAAAAAACCTACAATTCACACAGGTTTCATGCGGCAAGTACAGTCATAAGAGTTTTGACATCAAAAACACACACACACACACACACAACAGTAACATCAAATATAAACACATAACACACTGAAAAAAAGAAAAAAAAACCCGAATATGCACATGAAATAGAAAAAAAAAACAAAAAAAAAATAGGCACAAAAAATCACATAATACTTTCCAACTTTTCACAATTTGAAAAAGATAGTACCATTGCTTTTACACACAACAGAAAATCTTAGCAAAAAGCAGGAAAAAATATCTTTCCTTTTCGCTATCCATAAAAAAATCTCAAAAGGAGAGAAGTTGTACTCCATAACAAAGTGTAAATATACATATACATATATATATATATATGTGCACAAATGCTCCCCCCCCTTTTTTTTCTTCCTCTCCTTTTCGTTTGATTCTGCAAAATGATAAGAATAATAAAAGTATTTTTGTTTTAATTAGAAAAAATGTGTGTACTTTCGTAGCCCACGAAACAAAAATCGATCGTTATTATCTTTCGTATTTTTTTTTCTCATTTTTTAAAAATTGTATAGTCACTTTAAACACTTCGCACACAGATACACACACCAAAAAAAAATGAGCGACAAATCAAATAAAAAAACACGTAAACATGGATTTTACCAACCAAACAAGCTAGTGGTTAACTAATTCATTCATCAATCAGACACATATACTCAATTAAAAGTGGATCAAACAACAACAAATTTACACATTTGGTGTAAATTTGGCATAAAAAAAAAGAAAACAAAACCATACACACATACAAATATATATATATATATATACATTTAATATATTTACTCATTTTATAATGGAGAAACAAAGGGAGAGAGAGCAAAGATCGGTAAACTTTTTGACTCTTTTTTTTTTTTGTTGTGTAAATTAATACCGCATATACGCATAAAGCAAACGTCACAAAAAAGAAGAGTAATGAGCGTTTCGAAGAGAAGTAATCAAATACACACACAAAAAGAAAAAGAAAAAGAAAAAGAAAAAGAAGAAGAAAAAGAAGAAGCTGCTAAGGATTCCCTCTATTGTAACAAAACACACACACAACAGATCGAAGATTGTGTGTGATTTGGAGAAAAAAAAATGAGGAGGAGGGGGAGAAAAAAGTAAAAAAAAATAGTAATCATTGAACTTCTACACAAGCGAACAATGATTTCATAGTTGTCAATACTTTTTCACTTTGATTGCTTTTTTTTTTTTGTATCTACCACCCACAGTTTTGCAATTCTTCACCCAACGCGATGACCGTTTTTGTGTTAAACGGAACATATCCCCATTTGGAGGACTCCTCAAGGGTCTGTGCGGCGAGCACATAAACCCGTGAGTGACACGAAGCGGAGAGAGCAAAGCGGTATCCATCCCGTGAAAGGACATGTCGACGGTATTTAAAAGTCGATGTCCTTGTCGTTTCGTCGTCCTTGAAGTCTGCGGCCGCATTTACTGGTCGAAACGCCGCCTCCCCATCCTCGCTGTGTTTGGGCGGCGATGAACCTTGATGTGGTGATCCATCAATGGTTTCTCTTTCGGTGTGCGTTTCCTCCCCGCTTGGGTCATCCATGCGCACACAGACGGGAATGGCGTAGGGCGGAAGAGCCTTTCGCAAGAGTTGGTGCAATTCGTCTCGCATAAACGCCTCCTCCTCCGGCAAGGAGGGTGGGTGTCGGAGTTGGCGTTGGGTGTCGCACAGTACGAGTTTTGCCATTCCCGCCCGTCCCTCACGTCCGGGGATGTGAATGCCGTAGACAATGGACTCCAACACCGCCACGGCGCGGCCGGTTAAGGTGTTCAGCGCGTTCATCACCTCCATCGTGGAGACATTCTCGCCTTTCCAGCGGAATGTCTCACCCACGCGGTCCACAAAGGAGACGAAGCCCATCCTGTCAAAACGCACAAGATCCCCAGAGAGAAAGAACGCATCATGGCTCTTCAAGGCATGACGAAGGATTTTCTTATTCGTCTCTGCCATGGAATGGTATCCATCAAAGCGACGGAGACCAAAGATATCCAGACCTTGAATAATTTCGCCCACAATTTCTCCGGTTTCACCCACCTGACAAAATGCGCATCGGCCATTGGAGGTGTCGCGCCAAACCCCCTCTCGCACACAATCATACCGTAAAACACGAAATGGAAAGAGTGGATTGAAGTGCGTGGAGAGGGGCCGCAGTGGTCCGGGAAAGAGGGGGAGATGACCAACGACACCGGGGATATCAAAAAGATTCATAAGGAATACATTGCCTTCGGTTGAACTGTAGAACTCCACAATTTGGGCAATATGTAGGGAAGATTTGCACTCATTCCAAATATCTGCACGGAGTCCATTGCCAAAGGCAAACGGAACGATCCAATCATCGAGACCAAGGGAGGGAATACCCCTTACGGTATCCATACTACTAAGAGACTCCCCACCATTATAATTCGTTCTCCGCATCTTCTCATGATGCATGGCGTAACGTAAAATTTCACCAATGTACTGAAAAACTGTTACTCGGTACAATTGCAGATCCCGTACAAAACGAGATGCACTAAACTTGCTTCGTATCACCATGCGCGCTGTTGGAGGAAGTGCTTCACATAAATTTACCGAGGAATCATCACACAAACGCGACATTTTCCTCCCAATCCATAGACGAAAACACCGCGCCGCCTTCTGCTGCTCTTCTAGACACCGAAGTAGGTGCCCAATGCAGAAGACACAACCAACTGTGTGATACATGGGAAGACAATTGTACACGGTCAACATATTCAAGTCGTCGGCAAATGAGGAACGTTGTGGATCTTGTTGTATGCCTTGCTTCCGTTCTTGTTGATACTTTTCGGCGAGGGTACTGTATAACTTTCGTCGCATGGGCATCACAGCGGAGAGGAATGTTGCGGCAAAGAAGCGGAGGTGACTAAATTTGGCTGCTTTTGGAAGCCCCGTTGTGCCCGAGGTATAAATATACAGCACTGGCATAACTGGACGAAATCGCAACAACAGCCGTTTCGTTGTGTGACGTATCTCTTGTAGTGTGATGTTTGAACGAGTTGGTGGCGGGTGGTTACAAATTCTCTCCGCGAGAAGTTCCTGCGGAGACAGTAACGTCTTACTGCACGGATGACACACAAGATCAAAGAGGTCAAGTGAGGGTATAACGTGTCGCTCTTGGCCAGGCTCCCCAACACCCCCAGCAACAGGCCCTCCATTGTTTTCTTTACGTCCCTCTGCGTTGAAGCGATTAATCGCCGCAATCATCCAGGCCGGCGTCGAATCCGTCCCACCACGCCACACAAAGATACGCCGTACACAGTGTGGTACGTCCACATCCCGACCCTCACCCGCACTCGCGAAGAGGAGTGGAATGAATGATGCCTCAAGTAAAACAAACTCGGCGGAGGCACACTCCAACGCGTGGCACAATGTGCTATGGTTTGTGAGGTTCGTGTTGAGAAGGGCGGTGCTGCAGTGGTGGTAGGCGGGGAAAGACTCGCTAACCTCCATATCCCTGTAGAGGGCGTGAAGAAATGTCAACCACGTCCCTGCATGACTTGCAGCCATCCAGAGCAAATTAAATTCCGCACTGTTGTGCAGTAGAAGAGCTAGTGTGTGCGGCACAACAGGTATCTCACCCTTTGCGTCATGTCTGGCACTTCCTTCATCTGTGACATGCTTATTCGTATCCTTACGGGCGGCTTGGATGGCAGGGCAACGCGTCGAGTTCGGTTTAGCACAGCAAAGAAACCATTCCCACGCCAGTGCCTCACTCAGAAGTTCCGTGAGCTTTACTGCCTCGGTGTACGTCACACGCAACGGGACACCGCGGCGTCGCATGTCTTCCGCCGCCGCATCCGACTCCACCATCTCAAACACGGTTTGGTGTGCGAGCGGACTCCCAGAAAGAAGTGCCGCCTGGCGCGTGAAGGCACGCATGAGCAGGAGGCCAACGGACTGGCCATGTGTGACGTGTGCCATGGCATTCACCTCCGTAAGAAGGTGACGTAGCAACGTGTCTGCCGTATCTGTTTTCAAAGTGTGATTCCATGCGGTCCATGGCAAGAGACGTTGTTTGGCGTCCCGAAATGTGAGTTTTGTTCCGCGAAGGAGGGATTGTATTTGAACCCCACTCAATGAACTGCCCAGTTTTATATACTCTATTGTGGTGATGTAGGCATACTCTAGCGTCAAGACCCATTCCCATTTGTTTTTTGTATTCACTGTTGCCATTGTTTTTTATTTGTTGTTCTTGTTATTGAGTTTCCTCGTACTTAAGAATTGGGGGGTTGGTGATATAACAAAGGTGGTGAACGACACTGAAGTCCCAAAAATACCACTTCAAGTCTGCGAATCAAAATGTTAATCGAAAAAAGAGGTGCGAAAAAAGAAAAAAAAAGTGTAACAATAACGAAGATGCAAAACAACAACAAAAACAACAAAAAATAGAAGCAACAAACAAATGAATAATGAGAGACACCATGAAAAGTAAACACCAACATGCTACGTTTCATGGACCAATCGAAAAAAAAAAAAAATTAGTAAAAAAGAAAACAAAAAGGCTTCAATCCGTATGAAGAGATATAAAAAAAAATTGGCATCTTTACTCAGTTTTTTTTTTTTTTTCATTTCATTCTTCTTCTGTTTATGTTTGACTCACCACACATGCATGATTCTCTCTTTTCTGCATGTGTACGTAGATTGCTTAAAACGCACACGCAAACACACCAAAATCCTCGTCCATACAAACGGAGTGTCACCCCTCCTTAGTTTGATCTTCTCATTGAAACGGTTGGAATCCACCTGGAGGGCCTCCCGACCCCCGCGCGCGTCCCCTTCCGCCTCTTCCCCCGCGTTGCATCATGGCGCCGCCCATCATTCCCATTAACGCAACCATCGCTTGGTACGGATCGGCCGCCGTGTTTCCGCCACGCCCTCTGCCGCCGCGTGCCCGATCGGGGCGGAACGCGGAGCGCTTCTTCGTCACCTTTACACACAACAAAAGAGATGGAAAGAGAGGAAAGAAAAAGGGATATTTTTCATTTTTGATGAAGTGGGGTATTGAACAACAACAACAAAAAAAAAAGAGGGAGAGTGGAAGAGAGGGGGAAAAGGGGAGGAAAAAAAAAAAAAGAGGAATGAGAGGGCTACTACATCCTATTTTATGAATGAATTGTTTCCCTTTTTAAGACTAATGAGTAATATAACTAAAAAAAAACAACTTAACTTTAAATATTAAAGCGTTTGTGTTTATGTAACTGTGGTAGAAATCACATTAAAAAAAAATATATGTCAATTTGTTAATGAAATTTTTTTTGAGGTTCTTGTTGTATCTTTTTGTAATGTAATAATCCCACCAATGATGGGTACAATTTTTTTTTTAATGTAATTATTATTGTGTGTTTCTTTGCATATATTTATAAATATGTATACTTTTTTTAAAATTAATATGTTTTTCTTCTTGTATCTATTCAAAAATTATGAGTACATCTAATTAAAAAAACATTTTTTTTTTTTGTAGATATGTGTTTTTTTTTTTTTGGTATCATTTTTTTTTTTTGTAAATCTTTTTCTTTTTTTGTCATATGTACTTTTTACTTTTTTATGTGTTATGTTTGTTTATATGTATATATATATTTTTTTTTTTGATGTTGAGCCCTCTCATTTTTTTTTTCTGTCTCCTTTTTTTTTTTTAAAGGTTTGAAAGAGGGGGGCGCCAAACGGCGTACAAAGAGGGGGAGCACAAAGAGGGGGAGAGTATTATTTAAATGGAACTCACGATCAACATACAATGATGGAACTACCCTTGAAGTTGGAGTTATTCTTCATATCAATAGCCTTTCCCATACCGGTGTATGAGGCAAATTCAATATACGCCGTTCCCTTCAGTTCTCCCGTTGTGCGATCACGAAGCACAGTGCAGTTTAATATCTGTCCACAGTCCGCAAAAAGCTGCGCCAACTCCTCCGGTGTTGTGGTCGGACCATTATTTTCACCTTTTGGCAGATTTCCCACAAAGATGGAGCGGCCATCGCTATCCCTTGAGAATTGATGCGGCTGGCTAGCAGGCGTCGCCACCGCGCCTGTTCCATGTTGCTGTTGTTGTTGTTGCTGTTGTAAATGGTGGGAAAGCTGTTGCTGCGGTTGTTGCGCATGAACAAAGAAGGACTGCTGCTGTGGCTGCTGCTGCTGCTGCTGTTGCTGCTGCGGGGCAAAGGCAGACGTCTGCTGAAGAAAGGGTTGTTGTTGTTGCTGTAGCTGTTGTTGGTGATCGCGGAATTGGCTATCAGCCTCAAGCTCTGCCTCAATTCGTGCGATTTCTGCTGCAAGATTGTCTTCCATTTCTGTGACGTAAAATTCTGCTGTTAGAGGTCCGAATAGAAGAGGAGAGAAGGATAAGACCTAGCTTGTTACTACTCTCTCAGTTATCTTATGAATATCTTTCCAAAACATCACCACACACAACAACAAAAAGAAATCAAAAGAGAGAAAAAAAAAGACGAAACATTTAACTCAAGAAGGTCATTTTTTTTGTTTACATTTCGCAGTCCAAAGAATGCATCTTTATTGATCGTACAATAAGTGCAGATTTTTTAATGTATTTGTACGTGTATTTACGCACACATGTATATATATATATATATATAAGCATGTATGTCAATACGCACTATGGATACGTTTTACAGCTCTTTTTTTTTGTTTTTCCAATCCAAATAACTGTCACTTCATTCACATAAATTGAGGGAACCATTCCATCCAGAAGGAGACCAAAAAAAAAAAAGAATATGCCCTCTCTACGTTTTTCTGTATTTGGATTTTCTGCTTTACCATTTTTTTTTTGGTTCTTTTTAAAATCCCTTCGCTGTTTTTAGCGCCAACGCATCGATCTCTGGCTCCTTCTGCTCCTCCGGCGCAGGCGGGAAGTGTTGGGCGACGAATCGCACATATCTTTCATCGGATGCCACAAGCGCGAAAAAGGCATTTCGGTCGTACCCATCGGCGGATCCGCGACCCTTCTTCTTCCCTTGCAGATCCTCCCACGAAAGGCCGGGAATAGCGCCGCATATAAACTGATCAACCATTGGCTCCTGTATTTTGGGCTGTCCTTGCGCGTAGGAGAGAAAGGCAGTCTTTATCCGCTGCGATTCCTCGTGAGATATCTTTACCATTTGCGCTTTTATTTTTATATAAATGTATATATGAGTGTTTCTTGTTGTTGTTTGCCTTTTCCCTCTTAATTTATATGAATGCCTTCTTTTCTTTCTTTCCCTGTTACCAGATAAAGTGTCTTCTTTACTCTTTTTTCGTAACTTGCAGGAAATTAGGCTATAGTTGCTCAATAATCAGAAAGAAAAAGGGCAAACGCGACAAAAACTTTCGTGTTAAACAGTCAATCAAATCACGCAATCTTTTCAACCTCTCTCCCCAAAACGAGAAGCAACAACAAACAAAAATCACCCTTCATTAGGAAAAAAATAAATAAAATAATAAATAATAAATTACAAAAGCAAGCTTCCAGGCATTCGCTACTTTTCCATTTTCCTGTATTTTCAACATTGTGATCACTGCAACGCCTTCTCGTGCTCTCTCTTTTTTTTTTTCACCACACTCCAGCTCTTCCACTGTATCCAAATGGGCTTTCATTTTTGTATCCTCATGTCTCTTGTTCTAGTTTTCCCAACGCATGTAGGGTTGCATCTTCTTCTTAACCCAAGCAAGAACACTTTTGCGTTCCTCCACGTTGCACGCTGCGGCGGAAAGCCCCGATGGCATATATCGACAATCTTGGTAATACCCACCATTGACTAATTCCTCCCGCACACAACAGTTCACCACGGTCTGACTCCCCTCATACGCTGTGCGCATAAAGAGGAGATACATATAACGCCCCCAACGAAACGTGGCGGCGAGCGGCACATGACGGTAAATACTCGTCAGCACCCCACCAGGAACCGCCACACAGGCTGTATACCTTGGACCATGACTGTTTCCCATCATTCCCACCCCATCCTGATTGGTTTTGTGATCGCCCTGTTGGCCACTGCTGTTCTTGTTGTACCGACTTAACGACTCCTCCATCGGTTTCTTAGCAAAAGGTGTGACCACCCCTCGTGTGCCGATACTACTCGGGGCTACCTCCTCATAGGAGCGCGCGGCGAGGTCTTGTGCGTGGTAAATACAACCCAATTTGGTAAACCCATACTGTTCCAACCCGTCAAACCTATCCCGCACACGCGGGGACCAGACTCCGCGTCCGGAGAGGTATGTGGCGACGATGTTCCCCTTCACCCCAACGTGGGCGGAGCACGCGACGTACACCACGCGCCCCCCGCGCTCCGCAACAAGCGGCATGAGTCCCTCCGTCAGCAAATACGGCGCGAGGAGATTCACCGCCAACTGCGCGTCCTCGCCGTACCTCGACATCACCTGCGTCGGGTGCAGCACCCCTGCGTTGTTCACGAGGATGTCGACTTCCACGTGTTGCTGACGCGCCCGCTTGCAGAAGTCCCGCACCGCCGCGAGGTCGGTGAGGTCGAGCGCGGCAAATGTGATGCGCTGCGAGGCGTGCGGCGCCCCGCGACAGATGTGCGCCATCGCCGCCGACACGTGCGGCCCATCGCGGGAGAGGACCGTCAAATCGGCTCCCATTTTCGCGAGTTGGGCGGCCGTTTCGCGGCCAATGCCACTTGTCCCGCCTGTAATGAGCACATGGCGACCGGTGAGATCGCGCCACACCCGGTTGCGACGGCCCTTCGCCACCCATCGGGAGAGGAGGAGAAGCGCAACGAGGTACATGGAGGAGACGGAGAGTGGGAGGGCCGCCAACGCCGGATGATACGAGGCCGCCAACGCCAACGCACAGCCAATGGGCAAAACAGCAAACGGGGTGCCCTCACGAAGCATGGTGAAGGTGTGACGGCCGTAATCGTAGACGTATTCGCCCTCAAAGCGGCGCACATCGCGGTACATGCCGGGGTACAACGGGGTCTGCTTCGCCTGTGAAAGTTTACGCGGGCGAAGGAGCGGCGGCGTCGAACGGTAATGTGAAAGACGCAAACTCATCGTGAGCGCACCACGCTGCATCAAGGGAAACGCATTTGGCATGACACGCCCCTAAATAATGAGACGAATAATATGAACAACAACAACAATAATATATATTATATATATATTTTTTTAAGGCTAAACACACACAAAAAAAAAATAGTAATAATAATAATAATAGCAATGATGACAACATCAACAACAAAAGCCCCCACCTTTTTTTTTTTTTACATACACACTAACAGCAAAAAATAAACAAGGAACACACACAAAAAAAAATAATAAAAAAGTTCATCTATAATGGAAGTAACAAGTGTGTCTGATTTTGATAGGACGGAAAGAAAATGGAGACACAAACAAACAAATAATCTCCCACTCTTCTGCCCTTTTCGTCGTGACGCTTCGTTTGGTCACAGTTCTCCCTCTCATAACACAAATCACGGGTAAATTCAACAAGAATAACCAAAAATTGTACCCTCTTACATGTACTTCTTCCTCTTCAATAGCACAAGGGCCCACACAGAAAATGTGGATGTATAAAACAAACATCAATTACCAAATCAAACCGAAAGCCAAAGTATATATATATATATATATATATACTTTTATTTTTCACCTCCATCATACCCCCCACCCCAAAAGAATCATACATTCCATTCCGATTACCTAAAAGTCAAAAGAAGAAGAAGAAAAAAACACATCTGCTAAACCACACCCCTATGAAGATGCCGCTCCGCGTGCACTGGCATCGTCAGCAACCGTAGCAGCAGGAGCAGTGGCATTTGTAGATCCAGTTCCACTACTTGCCGACGATGACGTCCTTGTTGCACCAGAACTATGAGAAGCATTGGAATGGGAGGAAGAGGTGTGGGAGTTTTGGGATTGTGGCCGTACAGTGTAGTATTTTGCTATCGTCTTTGCCATTGCCCACTGCACCACTTCATCGCGACTGCGTGTGTCGTGTGCGCGTCGGCTGAGTCCGCTTGGCATGAGTGCACACTCGGCGTAGTACCCGCCGTTTTCCACCTCCCCCCGGACGCAGCAGTTGACCACGGTTTGACTCCCCTCATAGCCGTCCTTGATCCACAGCGAGCGCAGGGTGCGGGCGAGGATGCCTCGGCCGAGCAAAGGCGGCGCCTCGCAAGACGTCAACTCCGTCGCACAAAAACCCGGATCCGCCACGCACACATCAACGGGACGCAAATCGGATCTTTGGTTAAGTGGAATGCCCTCGTATCGACGTGCCGCGAGGGATTGGGCGTGATAGATGTTTCCCAACTTGGAGGCACTGTAGCAGCGCGCGGTGATTTGGCTTTCATCCGGGGACGGCTTTAACAGCATGCGCTCCCGCACCACGTTGCCTCGATGCACCCCGTTGTGTGTGGCGCACGTGACGTACACAATGCGTCCGCCCTTTTGCGATCGGCGCAGCGAGGGCAGCAAGGCCTCGGTGAGATGGAAGGGGCCGAGGAAGTTGACACCAATGTGTTCCTCGAATCCCTGCCGCGTCAGACCCGGCTCCTCCCGCCAGAGACCGGCACAGTTGACGAGGAGATCAATTCGATCCTTAAAGAGACCTTTAATGCGTGCGGCACATGCCATCACATCGAGTTGGTCCGCGAGGTCCAATTGTACAAAAGTGAGGCGTTCGTTTATCGGCGCCGCCCCTTTGACATTTGCGCAGCCATTCTGTAGGAGAAATTCGCGCGTCGCCTCCTCACGCCCTGCTCGGACGCAGAGGACGACATGAGCACCCATATCCAAAAGCTGAAGAGCGGTGTAAAGTCCAATACCGCTAGTTCCACCCGTTACAACGCATGTGTGACCAGCGAGATCGCGTCGCACAGTGTTCATACGGCCGCGCACACTCAAACGCTGTAACACCACACCCAATGTACAGATGGCACCCTGCGCAAAGGGTGTGGTGATGTAAAGTGGAGCGGCGGCATAGAAGGCGGCGGCCATGAGCGCCGGCAACCAAAGACGGCGGCTGTGCAGCGAAAGATAGCCGTTATGTCGCAAAACGGAGTAGTCCGGCACCTCATCATCACCGGCACCGCCAACGTAGGCAGCCGCATCCGTTGTGTTGGTACTAACAGTATGAATCGTACTCTTTCGTTTTGACGTACTACTAATGCTATGACTGTGTTGTCGTTGTTGTTGTTGCCCTGGTTGGGGCGATGACATCTTGGGGGCGGCGCTGGCGGTGGAGAGCGTGCTGTGTGAATGCGTAGTCCACGTGAGGGGCGACACGAATCGGCAAAGAATGGCCCTCCTACGCGCAATACCTTCTACACGACACGTATACCGAAGCATAAGCCTACTTTCTTCTTTTATTATTTCCTGTATTTGTCGTCTTTACTTTCTTGAACCATGACAAAAACCATCACAACAACAACAACAACAAAAACAAAAAAACATAGTAAAATCACATTAAAAAACGCAGAAAGATCAAGCCTACTTTTAAGAAGAGAAAAACGAATTTCTTCCATATCTTGCATAATAACAAAAAAGAAATGTCTTGGTGTGAGGACCGTTTGTACTCCTCCCCAACCAGTTTTTTTTTTAATTTTTTTCTTTGCTAAACAACAATACACCGCTATTTTTTTTTTTTGTGTGGTTTATTCGTTCTCAGGCAAAGGCGCCAATTCCCACTCGGGCCGTCGCTGCACCGGTTTCACATTCTGCTGTTTAGCTGTTCCGTTGTAATCCCCAATTTTTTTCGCCACATTTTCCGGCGTTACACCCGGTTTTTCAAGCCAATCCCGCAAAAAATCATCGCGTGCCTTTGCGACAGAGTCGCGTTGATCCTCGTATGAATAGTTGGCCCAATACTTGCGCTGCCTCGGGTCAAACCACTGCGGCTTCTCCTCTTGCAAGTTGTGATAGGCCGCCTTCATGCGTTTGTGGTATGGCATCTCTTGATGCCGCAACGCATTCTTCTCGACGGGAACACCTGTTCGCAGGTCGTACTTGGCCTTCTCCTCGAAGGACATATACATGCGATTCTTTTTGTACCACTCACTGTGACCGTCCTCGCCCGGTTCGGGCCCCCACTCCTCGGGCCAACCGAATTCGGGCGGCGGGGTGAGACCGTCCTTCTCCCTTTTCCAGTCATGAAGGTGATGAAGCTTTTCCGACTCCGTCATCTGTTTGCGAGGCTCAAGCGACTTGACGGTGGCGCGCATCTGCTGCTCCTCGTAGGTGGCGTAGCGCGGGGCGGGTTTGTGTTTGGGGAACATATCCTCAAAGTATGTGTAACCACCGCGTAGAGGGGAAACGGTGGGGGCAATAAATCCCACCCAACGCGTGGGGGAGCGCCACATGGGGCGAAACGAAACACCAAACTGCACTAACTGTAAGTGAAAATAGAATAAACGAGCAAACAAGAAATATCCATACGGCAAGAAAACAAGCAAACCAAGAAAAGATCATTGTTCTTTATAGAGTCCACGCAAAAAAAAAAGATCAGATATATATATATATATATACATATATATATTTCTGTTTAAGACTTGTCGTAGTTTGCGTTAACATGTCCTTTTTCAAGTTTAAGTCCACTATTGACAGTATATATAATGTAGGTAATCACGAATTAAGAAGAGCATATATATATGTTTTTCTTCGATGCGTTAGCAACAAAAGAACATCACGGTGGTAGTAGTGACATTCTTCCATATACTTTTTTTGTTCTTGTTTCACCAATTTTTTTGTTTTTTTGTGCTATCTTTCAGAAGGAAAAAGAAAAAAATAATAATAATCACCACAGTACGAATACATATATATATATATATATATATATATATATATGTATAGTTAAAGTTAGGATTTAGAAAATTCCTGTGGCAGCACTTGTCGCAGGAAGTGCTTAACGTCATCGATTTCTTTTGGGTGCGCGGAGTGCTCCATTTCGTATGTATTAAACGAAATGGACGTGACCCCTGCCGCCTCGAGCGCCTCCCTTGTCTTCTGCGCCGCCGCAAAAGGCACGACGGGGTCGCGTGTCCCGTGTCCCATAAAGACCTTTGCGGACCGGTTTCGCATGGCCGGCAGCACGTCGGCGGCGGCGGCCAAGTACCCCGAGAGCACCGCGATGCCCGCCGGGGCGACGCGCGCGGTGAGGCCGGCGGCGAGGGAGACGGCCGCCCCCTGCGAGAAACCCGCGAAGACCACCCGCCCGCTCGGGACGCGGTGGCGGTGGGCGGCGGTGTGGGCGACGCTCGCCACGTACGCGGCGGAGGCGAGAACGCCCTTTCCGTCCTCCCGCCCGCCGGCGCCGATGCGGAGGTCCATGATGTCGTACCACGCGGGCATCGACATCCCCCCGTTGATCGTCACCGCCCGCGTCGGGGCGGTTGGGAGGAGAAACAAAAGGTGCGGCAGCGCGCGCGACAACTCGGCCGCGACGTCCTCCCAGCCGTGGGCGGAGTCGCCAAGGCCGTGGGAGAGTGTCACGATGCCCGACGGGTTTTGTTTATTGCCGATTTGAAGTAGCGGACCATAGCGGAGTCCATGCGTGACGAGTTGGGTGCGGCGCACCGTCGTCAGCTTGTCGTGGAGGTCTTTTGTTTCCAAACAGTCACTGAGGTCCGTGACGGCGTACAAATTGCGAAGCTCATCCTTTATCTGCGCCGTCGTGAGGCTCTCAATCGGGAGGTCAGACATCATCACACAATAACCAACAAGAATAATAAAGGTAGTAACAAGAATATCTTCCTTTCTCTCAAATACAACGAGCAATAAAATAAATAAATAAATAATTCTCTTATTGAGTAAACAAAAGAATGAAAAAAAAAAGAAAAGAAGAGAAAAATAGAAAGACCTTTTTTTTTTTTTCGTTTCTATAGAGTTCAGCTTAGATCAACCATAAAACATAGAAAGCATAAAAGAGAAAAAAGGTAGGGGAAACGAATCAATCCTCGATAATGTAACAACGAAAAACACACAACAAAAAAAAAGTGAACAAAACGAAAGTTTCAACACTACGCCAATAGAGATAAACTTAAATGGAGGGTTTTTTTTTCCTTCTTTTTTTTTTCACTTATGCAATGAAACCATCCCGACTGATCTTTCCTCTCCTCCCTTCACTCCCCAAACGGCAACAAGGACTCCCCATTCTCATTCCATTCCCACACACAAACACCAAACATTTTAACCCGCCTTTTCCTTCCCCCGTCTCTGTCGCCGCTTTCGCAGCGCTTCCATGGCGCGCAGTCCGCCAAACAGTGCGGCAGCGAAAACGGCGGGCGGAGTCCATCGTTTTCCCATTCCCGACGCCCCCAACCGCCGCCCCGCGTGTTCCCACGGCACCCAACGCAAACGCAGCGCCGATGGAAGCCAATGCGCGGCGTCCACCTCAAAGCGCAACACGACGGCGCGGCTTTCCAACGTGTGGCGCGCACACCCAATCACGACGCCGTCCGCCCGCAGCGCCCCGCAACCCCCCGGGACGGACGAGAGGCGGTAATCCAAACTCACCCAATTCCCCCTCTTCTCGTGCAGCGTGCACCAACCCCGACGCCCGCCACCCCCAACGCGGCGGGACTCCTCGCAGCGCATCGACGACAAAAAGTGCGCGTCGGTTTGGGAAAGCGAAAGTGTCGCCTCCCGCTCCCCAACCGCCCCGCGCACGGCGGCCTCCCCGAGATCGGTCCAAACCCCCGCCGCGTTGGCGGCAGACACGTACCAATGGGTGTTTGGGGTGCGTAGTCGATCGACCAAACTCTCATGCGGGGCGAGCGTGAGAAGCGGAGGGTCCGCACAGACCCCAACGAATGGAAAGGAGAGAAAAAGGAGAAGGAGAAGGGATGGGACGAATGCCATTTCACGTTGGTATGATTTTGTTTTGTGTTCTTGCTGGGGTTGCAATACTAAAAATATGTAAACATATGATGTGCGTACAAACGTACATCAGTAGAGGTGAGAAAAGGTGAGAAAAAGAAATTCACAGAGAGCAGAAAAAAAGAAAAAAGAAAAAAGAGAGAAAATGATACACATGGCAGCAAAGAAAAAATATAAACCACAAAGGTATGAATGTGTATAGAAATACAAAAATTGCTAATACGTAAACAATTTTTATGAGTAAATGAGAAACCGAAATAAAAAAACAACAACAACAACAACAAAGGTTCAACTGTTCGTTTTGAATTTTCATATTTCCTTTTTGTTTTTTGGCATATCACCACTCTACTGGGAAGCTTTTGTTTTTCTTTTTTGTTTCTCTCCCCTTTCCGGATTTTCTTTGTTTGTTCATGTCTTCCCAGACGCAAACGGATCAGTTTCATTCACCACGAAAAAGCTTTATTCTCCTTCTTTCTTTTTCTTGCCTCCTCCGTTCTTTTAAGTTGAAGGAAAACAACAACAACAACAACAACAGTAATACATATAAATATATATAGATATGTACATACATTTTCTATTTCCATCGTGTTAAAAGAACTTTAAAAAAACGTTGGCGTCAGTATAAAAGAGGCCAAACAATAAAAAAAAAAATTCAAAAAAAAAAAACATACGAGAATGAAGTTTTAAAAGAGGTGCAAAAACTAAAGAAGTGCGAAACAAACAACGGAAAAGAAAAACTCCAAAAAAGAAAAAAAAAAACGGAACAAAATTTGTCGCTCCTGTCATCTCATATCGCGACACATTAACAGATCAGATTGATTTCCGTCAAAAAATGCACGAGAGAAACACACAAACACGAAAACAAAACAAAACAGAAAAAAAAGGGAGCAACAACAACAACAAAAAGAAACGTGAAGGTTCTCGTCTGGCGTATCGCTCAATCATTCAACAATAGCATGAGGTGCGAAAGAGGAAAACACTCACACAAGCAAAACAAACATAAACACTTCCATTCATTTGTTTCATTGAACTTTTTTTATTTTCCTCTTTTTCCTTCCTTTTTGTTTTTCTGTCTGTTCAAAAAGATTTCTCGTGCGCAGAGACATTTCTCATCACAAAGAACAAAAAGAGCAAAAAAACAGAAAGAAAAGGAAAGGTCTCTTATACAGCAAAGAGAACCTTCTCCATTCTTCCACTCCCCTTTCACACAACGCAAATGTAAAAGGCCATAACGTAATATATATGTATATATATATATATATATATATATATATATATACATATATATAAGGAAGAGAGATATTTTCTTCAACCAAATAGATACAGAAATACTATAAATTCTCAAAGAGAGGAGAGGAGTGGGGATGGAAGTTGAGTGGAAGGTCATCAAGAGGACTTCTTTGTCGCTTTTTTCTTTCTTTTTTTGATTTTTTAACACTCCAATTTTTTCTTTGGAAGAATCTTTTTTTTCATTTTTTTTTTCATTTCCTATAAATCTATACAAATTCTTTTTTTTTTTTTTGTTTCATCTATTACTTCCCATCTTCCTCTCGTTCATCGGGTGGAGAAGTAGTCGTAATTTTTTGACGTACAAGTTGATTGTTGTTCATATTCTTTTTGTTTTTCTCCTTTTCTTTCCTTCTTTTTTTTTTTTTTTACAAATTACTCGTCAAGCACACGATGGACACACGTACGCCGTTTGGGTGAGAGAAAATACTCACTCTAAAAAAGAAAAAAAAACGCCTACAAAAGAAAGATAGGTTCAAAAAGTAACAACAAAGTAATAAGTTCTATTCGCGTACAACGTAAAATAAAAGTAAATAAACAAAATAAAAAACAACACACACATATATATATATATATATATATATATATATATATATATATTTATTGAAGATACAGAGACTACCCGTGCGACACGTCAACCGTTCAGACGGCAAACGAGTTAAAGATAGGAGAGGAGGGGTCACGAAGTAATAATAATAGCAGAAGACACAGAAAGAAAACATGAAAATGCCCACCATTTTGCGTTGTTCTGCAAAAGGCAAAAAAAAAGAGGATTAAAATAAAGATTAAAACAACAACAACAACAAAAAAGAGGTGTATATGAAGTGTGTGTGTATGTGGGAGGGAGAGAGAGAGAGAGCTGAGGGTGGCATATATAAATAAATCGTTGCCGTAAAAAACAAACAAATAAACCACAAACAAACAACACATGATCACGTGTGTTTCGGTCACAATTTTGCAATAACAGTAATGATACACAAACAAACAAGGAGCCCGAAGTTTATGCTTTTCACTTTCTATTCATTCAAATTTTTTGTCATCTTCTCCTCTCTTCTTCAACTCCATGTTTCTCCCTCCATCATTTTCTAATCTTCTTTTTTCCACCGATTTTTTTTTTTACTCAATGTTATTCCTTTTTACACCCTTTCTCCCTTCCTTTAATATTATTATTCCTTTTTTCTTTATATATATATATTGTTCTTCTATTCCCTTCCCTCCATCCTCTTCTGTCTCCTCGGCGTTACCTCCTGTTGTTGTGTCCCCCGCCCCCTCCCACGCCGCGTGCGCCTTAGTGCGCGGTGAGGTCTTGCGGAACGGGCGGCGTGAGCATTTCCGCCGACCGCTCGTGCCATGACACCCCCCTCAGCTCCCGCGTCTGCAGCTGTCGCGGCCGCGGACTCACCTCCTCGTCCCTTTCCGGGGTGGCACTCGACGGCGTCGCGCGTGTTGGCCGGGAGGGAGTGGAGCGGAGGCTTTGCGGGCGCATCTCCGCACTTCCGTTTGTGTCCCCCGCGCCGCGCACCGCCGCCTCCCACGCGTCGCCGTACGCGTCGGTGAGGGCCTCGCAGAGCGCCTCCTCTCGTCCGCTGTACTCGTCGAGCATGGCGCGCAGCTCCGGCTGCGACGGCGGCGGTTGGCTCTCGATGAAGCGCTCAATCGTCCGTCGGTCGCGGTTCTTGGAGGTCTGCTGCGTCCCCTGCAGCCGCGGCATCGGCGCCATGAGCTCGGTGCCGACGACGGACGGGCGGGTTGGGTGCTCGCGCTGCGGGCTCATCCCGCGCGAGAGGGAGCGCCGCAGCCGGACGCTCAGCGGCTGCTCGGGCGTGTCGCCGCGGGGGGAGAGGGAGCGGGCGGGGCGCGGGCCGACGGCGGCGGCGCTGCCGGGGTCGTGCTGCGGATTGGCGCGCGGGTCTCGGCCGTCCTCGGGCCGGTGCCGCCCGTTTGGGGAGACGCCGCCGGACCAGCGCGGGGCGGAGGGGTCTACGCTTCCCACCGCGTGTCCGCGCGGGTGGGGTTGGGGATGGCGCCGCTCAAAGGGATGCTCCGAGGGGTGGTGGGTGAGGGCGCGGGAGGGCGCGGCGTGCTTGTCCTCCAACATGAAACGCGAACGACTCCAACCCGCACTATCGGGACTCTCCAGACGATTGTCACGAGCAGGAACCAGTCGACCCTCACGCGTGGTGCTTTGCCTAGTTGCACTACGCCCGATATCGCGCGATGAACCAGACTTCCACGCAGCTGGATTAAATCGACGTGTAGGGGTTCGACAAACACTGGAACTCCGCTTGGGTGTTGTTCTCGGCGGCGGTGGCATGGCACGACCGGACGGTGTATACAAATGATGCGTTCCCGACATCTCAAACTTTTATTTTCACCACCTCCTCTTTCAACAAAACAAAACTAAACAGGAACAACAGCAATAAAAAATGAAATAGCACAACCATCACAATAACAACAACAACAACAAAAAATAATAACCAAAAAGCCACCCAAACAAAACACCAAGAAGAAACGTACGCAGTCCAACAAAAAAAAAAAAACGAAACATCAATCACGAAAAAAGAACCACAAACCCACAACAAAAAAATACTTTCTTTAAAAAAATCACCAGAAACAAAAAAAATAGATAGCAGAAATAAGATTTACAAAAAGAATCTAACACATACCGACAGATCCAGCAAACTTATGGTTCTCAAAACGTTACTTGCAGGCACTCAAGCATTCCCTTGCGAGCTGTAGCTCCGCCGTCTCCTTCAATCTACCTTCGGCGTCAAAAGCGGCCTCTGGGTCACCAAAATACATGTCCTGAGCGACGACAGAGTCATAGCGTATGTCAACAGTAGAGGAAAAGTGGCGGTAATGATTAAGTCTGAAGGAGCAGCCAAAGGGCATCACCTCGATCAGTGATCGGCAGTTGCGGTGCCGGCGTCCATCCATCCAGAGGACGTGCGTGAGCCCCATGCCATGCATACCCATCACAACATCGGCGTGACGAGCAACATGGTATTGTTCCTCTAGCGCCATATTCTCCAGCCTCACTGTCTGCACGTTAAAGCCAACGAGCTCCGCCAACGCCTTCATGCCGCTCGAGTTGTGCGCCTTGCGCTTGTCTCGCAGAATGAGCAGCAGCCGGGGGCGGTACGGGGAAGACGCTTCTGTGCCGTTGGACAACGCCTCCGTCTGCCAGAAGCGACGGGCAATGTCGGGACGTGCGCTGTAGCGGCGCTGAACCGGCGAGCGCGTCGCGTTGCTCTGTCCACGACCGGCCACAGACTCATACGGCGTCTCACCCATGTGCCGCAGCAAGAGATCAGCGGTGAGACGGAGGGCGGAGCGGTCCAATTGTGCTGAGGGAGTGTTGCCGATATTACCGGCAATCAGCGCCTGACAGGTGCAGTAGATGCACCTCTTTTCTAGTACGGGTGCCTCGTCGAAGAAGTAGCGTGGAGGAGCCGTGGGACTCGAAAAGGCACCCATAAACTCGGCAGTTTGAGCCGCCGCAGCCGTCAAGTTCGCGCGAGGCCATTTTATACGTGCGTCTTTAAGAGTGAAGAACTGGGTAGGGGACTTTCCAAGATACGTGTACGACCTTTCCCGGGCTTCTTTCTCAACGTCCGTCATCCTCGCCATTAGCGGTCGCAGCAAATCATTCACACTGTGATACAGCTGTCCAAGCATAAATCCTCCAGTTGGCAAAATACCCAATGCAGGAACGACGGTAAGACTGTCCACATCAGCGTTGTCCTGCATTTGTCGTAAGGTTTCGTCTTTCAGTTCAGAAACGTAAATTTTTGTGCGGAGCCTAATAGCGCGAAGCAATTGAGGTGCTCCTCTTAATTTTCCATCGTAGTAAATCTGGGTGTTGTGGAAACACGTCACGCCCGGAAAGAGGGGATACCTCGGCCATGTGGAGTGTTCGCCCTTCGAAGAGTTCTCCACGAAGTTTATTTTTCCTTTGCACGCCCAAGGGGCTCGCTGAAGTCCACGGGCCCGCCTAGCGCAGAAGTCGCGGAGATGTTTCAGCCGCAGTCTGGAAGTGTTGTGCGGTGGTCGCAACACCAGAAGCGCTCCGCCTCCTGGTCTGTGTATTATGTTTTGGTGTTACATTATATATAACCATATTAAAATAACTTGTCTTTGAGTATCTAGTTTTATGGTTTATATATTATGAAAAGACGTTCATTAATATATTTTTAGGAAATAGGTAAACTGTGTTTTTTATTTTTTGTTGAGAGGTAGTTCCTAGATGTATTGGTGGAGTAAAAGTATCAGAAAAAATTGTATCGAGAAAGTTCATATTTTTTCTACCCCACGTTAATGTTTTACAAATATACACATATAAATTCACAAAATTGGTGTTGTCATAATATCCTAATTTTCAGTTGATTGTTATAAAAACAAGAACAAAAACAATGACATAATGAAGAAGATCTCATTTGTTTATTGTGGAGATTTCATTTTTTTCTTTTTCTTTTTGAGTTCTTGCTGATCGATAAGTGAGAAACTTTTTTGTTTTTGCAGGTAGTATGATAATTTTTTGAAGAAGGAAATTCCTTTTTCTTTTTGAAACTGTTATTTTGTGGATGGGGTAGCGTCAATTTGTTTCTGCTGCATAACCGATGCCATGCCATTTTTTGATTATATTTGATTTGTGGTTGATGTAGTCGTTGCGGTGGATATCGTTTGTCCATAAAGTTACGCAGAAGCGTGATCATAGAGGTTGATGTGCGATGACATACTGTCTCGTGGCTTGCCTTTTTTCCCAATGTTCGCCTCATATGCGTGCTTCCACTCGTCTTCTCTGGTGAACATGGTGCTTGATGGATCTCTATACTCCTTTATGCGACGCTGGAGGGAGTAAATGGACAATATATGAAAACCATTTATTCGAAGTGCGCTTCCCAGGTTGTCCATGCCGTTTTGACTGTATTTTAGTAATCCTATTTCTTCGCTTTTTTCCTCTTCATTTGTGGCTGATATACTGTGTTTGTGGCTAAGAGAGGAAAGGAGTGGTGATACTGTCTTTGCATGACCACTCTCAACTTTCAGCGGTTGTGTAACTGTATTCACACGTTGAAATAATGTTGGCGGAAGTGGTGGTGGTAACTCTGTGTCTTCAAATTCCATTTGTTTTTGTTGAGTGTCGAAGCTGTTGTCAATACAACGTGTTTCCTTGTCTTCGTCAGTGTTATCAGGTGAGATTAAAGTGGTGACGAAAACATTTGGAATTGGGCTTGTTGGACGAGATTGCAACGAAACACAAGACCCTGAAGCATGGATAGGGGAAGTACTTCTTTTTGACACTTCTTCTTTTCTGTACTCTGTATCAGCGTTAAAGTCGTTCGATGAGCAGCACCTCGATTGCAAGTTGGCCTTGATATTCTCTTCTTCATATGCTTTTAGAATCCCTACACTCTGCATTACTTTTTCACTCTCTGATTGCTTCGCGATGGCTAGTTTTTCCATTACATCTTTCTTCTCTTCTTCTTCTGGTTTCATTCGGTTTTCTTGAATTTCCTTGTCAGATGAGTCGTCATGTAATGTACGAGGTGATTTGGCTTGTGGTGGTTTTTCTTCATAAGACGTCAAGGGATGAATGGACACCTTTTCACTTTCAAAAAATGACCCAGGAGGTGATGATTGGTTGATAACATTTTCTCCTATACCTCTACTGCTACTGTTACTCTCCACACCCTTGTTGTGTGCAGGTACTTGGATGTACTCAACGACTGGGACAGGTGATGTTGTGGATTCTTTATCTTTTTCCACT
Source organism: Trypanosoma mega (assembly GCA_030849715.1). Taxonomy (NCBI): domain Eukaryota; phylum Euglenozoa; class Kinetoplastea; order Trypanosomatida; family Trypanosomatidae; genus Trypanosoma; species Trypanosoma mega. Next base: position 126,861 of record JASANV010001572.1, on the reverse strand, counting down.
ATTGTTTGATTGTTACATGAGGGATCCACTGTAGAGTTTTCTCTTATCTCGTGTGGCAAGACAGTTTCCTCTGCGATAAGTCGACCTTCCATTAATGCGTTATCTGGAGTTTCTTTCATTTTTATGATATCACTACCTTTTTCTTCCTCTTCTTTGTCCTTGTCCTTGTCCTTGTCCTTATCCTTATCCATGTCTTTGGCATTCTCTTCGTTTTCCAGCTTCTGTTTTTTTGCAGCTTTCTGACGTATTCGCTCCTCAAGAAGAACCTGTGACATGTACAGCCTTGTACCAGGACGGGGGGATTGCTGTGAAGCACGTGGGCTGCTGTCTCCAGTTCCAATCTGCTCACTCGAGACACTCTGCAGAATCTTCGGGATAAACTTGGCAAGGGTGCCCTTAGTATACTTTTGAACTGATATGTAGCGCTCCGGTACAAAATGTATGATAGCACGCAACAATGAGAGGGGTTGTCTGTGAAAGGGTGTAGGAAAGCGTAAAATAGCAGCGAAAAGAGATCTGTCTACTCGAATTTGAAGCCATACTGTTGTTATTCTTGACGTCACAGCGTGTTGTTTTTCTCTTTGGTCTTCCGGTTGTTCCACCACCATGTGTACAAGCCGCTGATGTCGGGCTTCGGTTTCATTCCGAGGCTCATTATTGTGCGGTTCATGAAAGCGCAGAGAGGCCTCGTGTGTGATTCGGCCGTCTGTTGGATCGAAAAGGAGCAGCTGACCTGTCTGAGTGACGAGAAGGGCGCGAGTCATCCAACTTTTTAGAAATCCACTCGTCAGACGCTCCACAAAGCAGGAAAATACGGGATAGAGATGTTCGATATTTTTGGAGGGAATATGGAGTGCTTGAACAAGTTTCTCATGGAGCTGTATCACCGGTAACGGTTCTTTCACATGAGTAGATACGTTATCCCTGTCAGGCATATTTTTCCTAAAAGGGGGAAAAAAAAAACTAAAAAAAAAAAAAGACGATAGAACTATAGATTGTTATTTGTGTGCGCTAACGGGAAGAAGCTTAAATTTTTTTATTTTTCAAATTTCCTTGCTGACAGCTTCTCTAATAGGTGTCTTGTACAATTTAAAAAGAGAGAAATAGGGAAAAAGCAAATAAGTAAATAGATAATAAAGATGCATTCACAACCACGTACAGATACACACAGACGCACACATACCTATACACATAAATATATACATCATCACAGATATGTCTCTACTTAGTCATTTTTATACGATACGGTATAGTAGCATTCACTACACAATGTTTTAGTCATCATGGCATCTGCATGACCATTTTAATTGGATTTAGTGAATCCCGTAGAAGCTCCATGGAAAAATGTTCCCAACAAATCGCCTGCATTCGTTCCCACTCTTGCTGCGAGAGCTGCTTCTTCACGTGTACAAGTTCAAGGTTCCTATGAAATTCCGGAGTCCGTTCCAGATGCTGCTTATCCCATTTATTAATGGAATTAGTTAACTCAGCCACGCGCAATCGTATCTGTGCCTGACGCTCAAGTAGGGAACTACGCATAGCGTTTTCTTCAGGCCGCAGCCAACGTCTTAAGTTCGTCTCGCGTTGCGTCGGTGACACGCAAAAGCGTCCAAACACTGCGCTAACATGTTCTGCTCGCGTCATTGATGGTTCACGTGCAATATTGTTCTTTGGGCTACACACATGATGATGTTGCACAGTTCTTTCATGATGAAAAGGCGGATTATGCGAAGCATTTTGATCTGAATTACGTATATCATGATGCGGAGAGGAGAGGGATGGTACACGATGTCTAAGTGGACCACTGCTAGGCTCCTCAATCTTTTCTGACTCGCCTTGCTTCCAATCAGAGAGTCGACAAACCGCGCCATGGAATGGTTCATCGAGAGAAGACGGTTCCGGCAGCACTTGACGACGCACTTCTAATTGCTCCTTGTGCTCTTGCGTTTGATACCTTCTTACCTCCTCCTCCTCCTCCTCCTCCTCCTCCTTCTTCTTCTTATCCAGCTTTTCCTTCCCTCTCATCTTTTCCATTTCCTTGAAGTCTTCTGTTTTCCTATGATAATTTTTGACACTTAAAAATTTATCATTCTTACCCTTTCCCCTGTGGTCCTCTACGATGAGGGAGGGTGGCAGCGTCGAACTCGCAACACTTGGCGCCCGTGTGGATGCGTGTGCGGATGGAGCGTGTCCAGCGATGTCGTAGACAGGATTTTCGGACCACCTCCGCGCAGAGTAGGCGACCGCCGATGATGACGGTTTTTTTCTCACAAAAGTACTACTCGCAGCGAAGAAGGGTGTTTGTCGTGGTGGGTCAAGTAGAGGTGTCGGATCTACTTCTCCAGACGGCCTTACTGGAGTTGTGGCAGTAATGGGATTTACAGTATTTCCTATTGTTATCTCCCAATTTGAATTCGGGACAGCGTTTGTATTTGCTTGCTTGATATTTGGTGAGGATGACAACGGAGAGGGAGATTTTGATGGTGTTTCTTGCCTCCGTGGGCTCCGCGCTACTCTTGGAATGTCAATAAACGATACAGGGTATGACTCGCTTCTTCTCTCTCCGCTCACTTCTCTTTTCCCTCCTCCACTTCTTTTCCCATCACTGCCTTCTCTTCCTCCTTCGTTTTCCGTTTCCGCCATGAGCTTTCGCCGTCGCTCTTCGCGGCGAAGCACATACGAATACGATTCCGTATAAGGTCTACGTACCGTTTTTGAGACAGGAGTTCTTGTTCTTTCTATTGTAACCTTTTCTGTCATTGATGTCGCACCAGGTGTCCGTTGTTCTCTGGGGCGTTGAGATGGACACTTTTCGTCAGAGGAAGAGACGGCATGTTTACTTTTTGCCTTCTTGGAGGGTGATTGGCGCCACGTTGGGTGATTTCGTGTCGGTCGTGGGATCGATGATTTTGTTTGTGAAAACGAGGATGGTGATGACTCTTGTATTGCTTTTTTTGTTTTTGCTTGTGCCTTAGCTGTTGATGTTGTTGACGCCTGTCGTTTGATCAGTTGTAGTGCATCCCGCATCGTCTCATGCGTGATGATGGGAGGGGACGAGCGCGACGTCTCGTCTCGTGGCGGAGCTGATGGGATTCGCTGTTGTTGCTTGCGCGAGGTGTCGAGCAGCTCTTGCAGCTCCGGTGTAAGACTCATAGGGCGTCGATAGGGAACATTGGCAGTATCCACGAGACTGAACTCATCAGAGTGCGTACGCGTCACTGTTCCGTAGGAACATGGAAACATTGCTTGGCTTGTTTTTGGTAAAAAATCATTTGCTACGGGAAAGGACGGTACATGATTTTGGTGTAGCAGCGCCGTTTCTCTCATATCCTCCAGCTCAGAAGGAAAACGCACATGTTTCTCGCTCTGAGAGTTGTATTGTTCTTGGTTATCTTGTTCTCTTTTGGGGACTATTTGACGCATTCCATAGTCTATTAAAATTCCCTCCGAGGCGTTGTCGATGAGCCAATTCGATGCCCCATGATTTGTATCGTGTATGAATGTACGGATGGAATTTTCGTCATGGGGTTCAAAGTCGTTTTCGTTTTTACTGTTACTCCCATTGTCGTTCTTGTTCTTGTCGTTATTATTATTGTTATTAGAGAGCTCTTCAATTCTAATGATATCAGTCTCTGAGGGACAAGCTGACGTATTTGTGGAGGAGCGATCATCGGTGTTAATATGAATGTGGGGACATTTACTGGAGTCAAGGAGAATTTGCTGAGGTGTAGGATCAAAGTCTGCTAAAATGGGAGGCTGCCACGTCGACGTGATGTCAATAAGGTCGGTAGAAAAGTTAAGTATGTCTTCATTTTCCAGCAAGGTTGCAGGAGTGGGTGTATGAGATACGCACACAGATGGCTTCGCTGTTTCCGCTGCATGCAATGGCTGGGGTGTGTCGCTCTTTGAAAGTACACCAGGTACGTGTTCAGGAGCTTCTCTATCCCCTTCAATCAATTTCTTCGTGGGTTCAGCAAAAGTACACACAAGAGGAGGTTTCGCATCATCTAAACGAGGGGTCATATGCATGTTGTCATCTTTGGGATCATCACCTTGCTGCTCTTGCAATGATAAATTGAAGTTACTCATAGCACCCTTGTCGTGATCGTTTATGCTATGCTGAACGTCATTCTTATCCATACTATTGGGTTCATCAGGGGAAGTATCATTGAAATTACTATTAGGTGGCACACGTGTCGGCGTGGTCTGCGTGACATCAAGTAATGTTTGGGGGTTTGGTACATGGACACCTTGATTCTTTCCCGTCTCGTTCAAATAAGGGGATTTGTGTCTTTCACTATTATTTGCTTCACTTTTTACATCATTTTCATCTTCTGTTTCCGCATCTGGCGTATCTTGGGGTACAATAAAAGCAGCAAAAAGATCTTTGCTTGATCGACGTCCCAATTCATCCTTCTTTCTGTTCTTTTTCTTTTCCCGATCCTCATTTCCACGGGTTGAGCGGTCGCGTTTTTTTTTATCATCCCTCTTGTTTTTTTTACCTTTTTTGTCATTCTCCTCAGAGAGAGCCGGCAAACGCCACTTTCGTTCACCCCCCCCTTGCCGCACATAATACATTTTTTCAGTTTTAGCATCTTTCTTCTCACGCCATACATGCGCGTGATCATCAAAGGCGAAACCCTTCTCGACAAAATACACTCGTCCATCGCGTATCTCCTTTGTGTACCCCTCGGTCATACAAAAGAGGCCACGCGAAGAAGAGGGAGCTGAAAGAGTACGAAAAAACAAAAAAAAAGCAGAAAAAAAAGTGTGTTAGAGAGAAAGTAAAAGAAGTGAAGAATGCAGAATAAGCGTACAAATAATTGATAAAAAGTTTCGTGGTTCGCAAAGCGGGGGGAGGGGGGGGGGTAAAATGGAGAATAAAAACAAAATTTTCCCATTCATTTTAACACATGGAGATAATAATAATAATAATAAAGAAATGTTTGATGTAGGTGAGAAGGACCCTTCTCGTTTCTCTAAATTGCACCCTGAGGGTGACTGTAACTTTATTATATGGAATAAATCAAGATTCATTAGGGTAAAGAGATAAAACAACAACAACAACAGAAAGCAAATATATATATATAAAAGGCGGCAATCAAAAAGAAACAAAAATGCGAGATCGAAATGAAAATGACAAGTATCTTGGTATGACCTTTACACATAAATATATATATATATATATATATCTCAAAAAAAAAAACTTTTTTTTTGCATTTTCGATTTAAGAAAGGTGTACGGAAAAAGAGGGATAGCGCTGATCACGATTGTCAGCAAAAGAAAGCAAGAAAAAACAACAACAACAAAAACGACAACTAAAAAAAAAAAAGCTATCTGTTTTGTTTTTTTGCATCTTGATCACAAACAAAATAATCATTGCAAAAACAATAAAATGGAAGGTATAGGAAGTCAATGGAAAGAACGAAAGGAAAGCAACGAAAATAAAAATAGTAATAAAAACTCTAAGAGTGCCAACTGCAAGAAGAAGAATAAAAGATTTACATTTCTTCTTCTTTTTTTTCTTTTAGTTCTGATCAGTCTGTCGCACACTCCCCTTCTCTTCTCTTTTCTTTCCAATCTTACATTATCTTTACGTCTTCACGATGGCCTCTTTTCCCCTTCCACCTCTGCGCATACTTTCCCCCCACCCTTCCGCGTACTCGTTTCATCCCCTCTCTAGGCGAATGCGGCGCTGTAAATGTTCTTCATGTACAAATAACTGAGACGCACGTCATCCCTGTAGCGTGTGTGTGCCCCGCTCGATTCCTCCATGGCGTTGTGCGCCCTCTCGCCCCGCTCCGTCTCCTCCTCGTCTCCGCTCACAAAGTCACACGCAAACGGTGCGCCACGCTTTGGCCCCGACACGAACGACGCGCCGCACGCAGAGGCGGTGTAACTCGCCGCGCACGCCGCCCGTTGCGCGGTGCGGTTGAGGCGATCGCTGAATGCGCGGGTGACGATGTTGAGGAGCGGCTCGAGCGCGGCCGCCGCGTGCACGTGCCGCCACGCCGCGCGCAGCGATGGAAAGAGCCGCCCGCCGTTTCGCGCCATTCGGTGCGATCCCGCGCGGCGCTCCTCCTCATGCCGCCGCCGCCACACCAAGAGGCGGAACTCAATCGCCCCGTTGAAGTCCTCAATCGCGTGCAGGAGGAGACGCCAGCAGCGGCCGCGGTACTGCGTGCGCGCGGCGTCGAGCAGAGCGCGCCAGTCCCCCAACCAGTCCGCCTCCGCTATGGGCGCAGCGCGCAGGCGGCCGCACACCGCCCGGGCGTGGGCGACGAGCATCGCGACGGACTGCACGAGGCGCCGCTGTTGGCGCACAGGTGGCGCGGGCACGCACGGCACACTGCGCCGCACGAGAAGCGTGACGGGCGCCTCGGGACCCGACCACACCGTCTCCCCGCCGACAAAGAAGAGGTGGGAGACGAGCTCCTCGCACGGCCACTTGCCGGTCGCGCCGCCCTCCCCAAAGGCGGCGGCCTCCACGGTTTGGGGGGACGAAAGGGCGGCGCGGCGGTGGCGGCGGGCGGCGGAGGCGAGCGCCTCAAACGGTTCCAAAAGCACACGAAAGGCAAACTCCATAATCTCCGTCGCTGTGGGGATGGGGTGATGCGGGGCGGGCGGGTTTGCACCCCGTGCACACGCCTCTTCATTGGCATTGTGACTATGGTTGTTGTTCTTGTTGTTACTGTTGTTGTTGTTGTTGTGTTTGCTGCTGTTGTTATTATGACTGCTATGTACATCGCCGTCTTGGTTGGTGTGGCGCTGAAGTTCGAGCAGAGCGCCGTGTATCGTGTTGAGGGCCACCTCCACAACATGTGCGGCGCGAAGGAGAAAGAGAATATCCCGTCGCTGCGCAAAAAAGAGGAGACCCCAGAAACTCGGGGGAAGCGCATCTGTGCGTTGTACGGCGGAGCCAACCTTTTCTTTTGTCATGGGTGAGAGAATACCCTCCTCGAGAATGCGACGGGTGCTGGAGAGGAGATCTCCGCGACTTATATCCTCACGAAGACGCTGCATGTGCATACTGTACGCTATACTACTATTCTCCCCCAAGCCAGAGCCACTGTTCTGGCCTTCTTGAGGTTTCGCATGGTGAACACTGCTGTTGCTGTTATTATTATTATTATTATTATTATTATTATTATTACTATTGCTCGCCGAAGACGAGGAGCGAAGACGGGTGCCACTTTTTGATTTTGTGCGCGTTTCGCCGAGTGGTTCCCCGGCGGTGGCCCCCTCCGCAGCCGTGGGGCACTGCAACTCGGCCTGTTCCTTCTCAAACGCTGAGAGGGCTTTGGTCATCCCACGTGTTGCCAAATGTTTACGGATGGCCGCAATCACACTCGCATCACGGCAGCGGCAACTACTACCCTCGTCCTTCTCCTCGTCACTCATTCCATCCGCACCGTTTTCCCCCCGACGTTCCATCTGTTCTCGATGGATGCGCACTAGCTCATCGGCTATACCCTCACAGTACTTATCCACATCAAAGACAAAGTACCCCGCCGCTGTGGTGGACTCCTCCGGCTGCGGCGAACCCCCCGCAGAGCTCGCGTTCGCCGCGTCCGGGTTGGCCAAAGGCCGTGGCAGCGCCGCCCCCATCGCGGTTCGCCCGAGGGGTTGAAAAACCACCCGCAGCACCAATCCCGGAACGAGGCGGAGGACACCGACGGCGGGGTAATACCCGCGTTTGGGCATCCGGCGGCCGAGGGGGCCCACGACGTCCATCATTTCCCCGTTAAACGTGAAGCGGACGGTGCCGTCCATGAGGTTCACAATGCATCCCACCGCATCCCCGACCCGAAGCCCCTTGCCGCGCCGCTCCTCCTGTGCGTGGGGGGTGTGGCTGTCCCCTTTGCCGGGGTGGGGGTGACTACTCTCACTGCCGAGATGTGCGTGCGCGTCGACCCCGTTGCCCGCACTGCGCGTTCGCGGACCGGTTGGAAAGCGCACCGCCTCCCCTTCACTTCGACCGCTGATGTACACCATACGCTGCGCGGTGAAGAGCCCAATGCTGCACGCCTCCTCGCCGGGAAGTTTGTGCGGGGGTAGCGTTTCCCGGCAGACCCCAATAACGAGTGCGGGTTCGCTCCCTGTCGCACTCGCGTTGCCGCCGGCGCCGTTCCCGAGGGAGCGGAGTTGCACCTCAAAGTAAAACACACCACTTTGAGGATGAATGGGGACATCACTCTTCACGTGCATGCGATCACTGCTATCCCCGGAGCGCCGCTGGGATGGTGTGACGCTTTGGGTGATGGGCCAAAAGAAGTGGAGGAGTGAAATCCCGGGACTGGACGTCTCCTGCACGTGACAGTTCATTCCTTGTTGGCCTCCACGCACAACGAGCCGCCGGGGGGAGGAGAAGTCCCAGCCAGAGTAGAACATCAAAGGGTGCCCAACGTATTCTCTTTCGTTTGTAGGGAAACAAAATCAAAAAACCAACTGGACAAGCGAAATATATATATATATATATATATAGAAGGAAAACAAGAATCAAACAAAGACACACTAACAAAAAAGAAAAAATGCAAAACTATTTAAAATAATAATAAAAATAAATAAAAAAACTAGTTCAGCTAAAGATAAAAGGGTTCTGTATAAGTGGTTGTACTTGTATATACAAATATATAGTTCACTCCTAAATAATAGTATTTTACAAAAAAAACTTATTTTGCATTGATAGAGAAAAAACAACAACAAACAACAGTGACGAAGAAAAGGTAAGGTAAGGAAGAGAGTGTAACAAGTACAGTTAAACAAACAACAGGAAACAAACCAACGTGTAGAGCCGTGCTCTTGACAAACATACATACACTTGAAGACATTGCCTTATGCAGATTTTTTTTTCTTCGAACATTTGTTTCATTCTGATCTTTCAAAACAAACAAAAAAAGAAATAATGATATGAAAAAGATTGTTGAGCTCTCTGTTCTTTTTTTTACTATTTGCGAAACAAGTTTTTGTTTTGTTTTTCATTTTATTGTTTCACCTGAAGAGGAATGACAGGAGGGGTATTTAATTTCCTCTCAAAGGCAGAATCATTAATAGATAAAGGAGAAAGTGAAAGTTAGAGCATTTTTCACCTTTTTATTATTCTTCCGACCACATTCTTTTTGTTCTTTTGTCTTCTCAAATAGATTTACAACACGAGGAGGTCGGAAGACACGATGGCAACGAAAAAAGCACACGGCAAAGGGGATCATTTGAACATTACAAACAAACAAACAACAAAAAAATCACATCAGCAACAATACCAACGACAGAAAGAAAAAGAAAAAAAAAACGAGGCTTTCTGCAAAGAAGTCCAAAATTTTTTGGCCTCTTTTTTTTTTTTGATAGCAGAAGAGAGTGAGATAAGGAAACAAAAATAAGATATATACACACAAAAAAAATCTTAGGATGGGAAAAGGAGAAGAACGACAACAAGAAACAAACCACAGTTGCAATACAACCGCTCAAAAAAAAAAAAAACACACACACATACAAAAAACACAAACGAAAAAAAATACAATTTTTTTTACTAAATATGAATCGGTGCATTTATTCCACATACATTAATGTGTACAGGGAAATACATAAAATGCAAAAAAAAAAAAAGAAAAGGATGAAAACAAACAAAGAAAAGAGTGAAAAGAAAAACATCCACTCTAAAAAAAGAAAAAAAAACACAACAGAGTGATGTACTCACAAAACACACATACACACACAAAAAAAACAACAACAACAGAATGTGTTGGCACCAATAGAATCTATAAAAAAGGTTCAATGAAAAAAAAAAAAAAAACACTTTCCCCCCCTTTTTTTATCTGTTTTGCTCTTTGCTTTACCTCCTCACTGCTTTGAGGTCGAAAAAAAAAAATCAATTGACATCAGCACGTGTTATAGAAAAAATTTAAAACAATTCCTCAATGAGGAGAATATCCCAACTTAGTTTCAGTTCAACATTTAATTTAAATTCACAATTCGTCACATTTGAAGTATTACACTTTGACATTTTATTATTATTGTCTAAAGGAGAACACAAAACAACACCCCGAAATAAATTAAAAAAAAAGCAAATATCATCGCCTCTTTCATAACAAAAAGTCACCCAAACAGCAGAAAAGCAAATGAGGCAAAGCACAAAGCGGTTTGGTCATTTTGACAAATAATTCCTCTCCCCAATTTTTTTTTTCGTTTCTTCATTCCTGTTTAGATGATTGTAAAGAAAAGGGATTGTTGCATTGCCATGCAAAAAAAAAAAAATCTCTCCCATTATTAATCCATACGAAATCTATGTGCACAGGAAATGAACTTTTATGAGAATAAAAAACAAAAATTCTTTCACCTTAATAAATATATAATTAAAAAAGTTCTTTTTTTTTTTGAAAAGTTCAACAAGAAAATAATAAAATCAAAGATGGCACACATTATTTACTATTTTTTTTTTTTTTTTGCGTTGTATAGGGAGCGATCAAAAGTAAAGTGCAGTCGTTTAAATTTTATATCATTTCACACTCGTAATTTTTTTTCCTTTTTTCTTTAGGGAGGGGGGAGAAGTTTCAACAAAGTGATTTACAAACATAAAACATTTTTGCATCGAAAAAATTGATATATAGCGAATGCACAAAAACAAAATAAACCGAAAAGATATCGTAAAAAAAAAAAAAGAAAATAATGGAGAAGCAGCTAAATTACGAGAAATTCCTCATCCAAAAAACAAAAAAAAAACACAAAAACAAAAAGAAGGGAGAGAAAAAAAAGAAGAATTTCGTTTTCTCAAAAACTTTTTTGTTTCTTAAAGCACAATAAAAATTCATTTCTAAACTATCTTTCTTTTCGAATAAATATATAAATATATGTCATTCTTTTCTTTAAGAAAAAAAAAAAAATAAAAAATTACTTCTTCGTGCCTTTCCTCTTTACACATCATGCAGTTACTATTACGAGTCAAAACAAAAGGAAAAGATATAAATAACTTTTAAAGAAACAAAAGAACAACAAAAAAGAAGACAAATTACAAAAACAAACAAACAAAAAAAGAAAGTGCTGTGATATCTGTGATACCCAATTTGGTGCATTAACTGCACTTTTCATACTCACATAATATCCCTTTCTTATGTTATCCCCTCTTTTTTTTTTTTTGTCCGACATTTATCTCTCTCTTGTTGCTCGATTAGACAAAGGAAGTGTGAAAAAAGGTCGTATAAAAACACGAAAAGAGGCAACCATTTCCACACACACACACAGATGAAAAAAAAAAATGGAATTAAATCACAACAAAGACAATGATAAAGTAATCTCCATATAAGGAAGGAAAAGGTGAGTTATAATTCTTCCTTTTATTTTGTATTGTATTAACATGGGTTTGGTTTGTCATTTGTGTTGTATTTTTTTTTTTTTTAGAGACAAAAAATTATTTTGTTGTTGTTGTTGTTCTTTTTATTTGTTTTTCGCGTCCACTTCTTACTCCACACCCTTTTCCCTCTTTTCTTTTTTTTTTCTTTCCTTTTCTTGTGTTTGCTTTGTTGGTTTTATTGAAATCAGCGGTAAATTTTTCTATCATACATAATAATAAATAAATAAACGAAGATAGACAACAATAAATATATATATATATATATATTTATATACATTTATTTTTATTTTCACTTCCTGTCTCTCCCTCTCTCGTACTATTTCTTTTCTTTCTTATTTGCATATATATATATATATATATATATATACAAAATGATCCCCCATGCCTTCCTTTTTTCAGTTTGCAATTCTTGATAGGCTCAATCAAAATAGATACTTTTTCTTTTTCATTTTCCATTTTGTGAGCTCTCTTTTTTTATATATATAAATAAATAAATAGATATATATGTATATATATATATTTGTTTCATCTCTTTTTTTTTGTCTTATTTGTTGCGTTTCATTCTCTTTCCTCCTCTTCGTATCCACCTCGTCAGTTATGACTCCCAACCGTAATCCCAAAACCATCTCCCGTTTCATCCTCTGTGCCGTTCCCTCCTTGCACGAGACTCGTGACACTATGGCTGACACTAATATAGTGCAGTGTGGCGGTGCTATTCGTGTTGCTATGCCCCATCGCAAGAGATGGCCCTTTTGCGATGACCTTACGCCCCTCCACACGCTCCTCCACTTGTGCAGAGGCCGTGTGGTGATGGTTAATGTTTGTGGTTTCCGCGTTTGGTGCACTTTGGCGTTCGCGTGGGGGTCCGGCGGCGGGTCCGGTGGCGGTTTGGTTTTCCTTTCCGACATGTATTTCCTTCTCTTCCTCTTCCTCTTCCTCTTCCCCTTCCCCTTCCGCTTCTGTGTTGTTGTTATTGTTGTTGTTGTTGTTGTTGCTGCTGCTGCTGTTATCCTCGTCCGTGTTGGTGGGGTTTGAGGGCACATCTCCGCATTGGGAGGAAACGGCGCGTGGGATTTGATACGCGTTGGACGGCTGCAACCGCCGCGCGTACTCGCTGAATTCGGTGGAGGTGAGAAAGAGGTCAAACTGCATTTGTTTAAGAAATATCTCCTCCATGAGGTTCATGGTGCGCATGTCGATCCCAAACACGTTGGCGAAGTGTCGATTGTTAATACTTCGCAGCTCCACCACCTTGGAGGCGACCCGAACGGCGGTGAGAAAGAGACGAAAGATGTTTCGCTCCGTTAAGAGAAGGTTTGGGTGTCGCAGACAGAGGCGGTCGAGGTAGACCACCGCGGCGAGAAGAGAGGAGGGGGAGATGAATGTGTACTCCGCCGTGCGGTGCACGAAGTCCTGGTACGTGATTTGCGGCTGCAGCCCCGGCTGCTGAAAGACGGCGAGGCTACTCTCCGCCTGCGGCAGCTCCAGCCCCGCGTTCTGCTCCACCACCGCCCGCATGGCGTCCGCGATGGGCGGGACGATCTGCGCAAACTCCGGCGCGTACTTCTCGCGCAGCACTTCGATCTCACTCGGCGCCTTTCCCCCCCGCGCCCCGCCGGACCCGAAGAGTGGGCGCTCGCACGGGGACACGGTGAAGGGCGGCCGCCGCCCGCGCCCCTTCTCCCCCCGCGGCGCGGCGTGGAGGACCTCGTGCAGCAGCGCGCGCCGGTCGGGCGCGAAGTTCGTTGCGGGAAAGAGATACGACGCGGGGCGCGGCTCGCGGCCAAAGCGCTGCACGAGCGCGGCGAAGACGGCCTCGGGGTCGGCCTCGAGCGCCTCGTGCATCTCCCCTTGCGTCCGCCGCAGGCACGCGAGGACGTCCTCCTCGCTGAGGAGAAACTTCTTGCGGAACGCGAGCAGCCGGTGGCGGGCGGTGACGTTTCCGCACTCGGGGCCGAGCTCGACCACGGCGCGGCGCAACATCGCCTCCGCCTCGTCGGCGCGGGCGGGGACGGCGACGCGGCGCCACACCGGCGCGAGGGGGGCGTGCGCGTACATGGCGAGCAGCGCGGCGAGGCGGCGCGCGTGGTGCTCGGGGTCCGCCACGCGCAGCAGACGGCGGTACGTCATCTCCTCATTCTCCGCATTCTCCGCATTCTCCGCTTCCAATTCCATCTCTTGAATGGCGGGGGCGGCGGCGGGAAAGGCGGCGGCGAGGCGGCGGCGGTCGCGGGAGAGGCGGGCGGCCACAATGTCGGGGGCCTCGCGCGGACTGACGCGGAGGGAGCACAGCACGCGGCCGACGCGGAGACCGACGACGCGCGTCACGCACTTCCGGCGCTCCCACTCGGCGCTGGCGATGGAGAAGTAGCCGACGCCGTCGCCGGGCGCGGGGGCGTCCATGTTGCCGGTGATCCACCGCACCACGGAGGAGCCGCTCCGCCGCTGCCGGACGCCCATCAGCACGTCCATCAGCGCCGTCAGCCGCGGGGGGCGCGGGAACGGCAGCGGGATTTGGTTGCCGCCCACCCACGCGGCGCGGGAAAGGGGGGCCGACGGCGCGCGGGACGCGAGGGCGTCGAGGTCGAGCTCGAAACGGCCGTTTTTGTAGAGAATGGAGGCGGAGGAAAAGGGCAGCACGCGCTCCGGGAGGGGAATGCTGGCGACGCGGCGCTCCTTGTGGTAGTAACGCACAACGGGGCGCAACACGAGGTGCAGCTCATCCCGGAGAGGATCCAGACACTGCATCTCGCGCGGGAGATCATACATGCTATGCACAGTTAGTATCGTCTCGGAAACGGGAAACGGACCCGCACATGTGAGGCAATCCTCATCGTTTGTCGACGATGAACCGTCTTTGCTATCAGTCGTCATGTGAACAAACGGTGGAAAGGAATGCAATGGAGTCCGTGCCGTCAGTGGGCTTGACAGCCGTGCAGAGGAACTACAAAAAAAAAACACAAATATATATATATATATATATATATATATATATATACAAATATGAATATAAATATATTTATTTGAATGTACAAGAACTCTTTTTTTTTCTTTTGTAGTTTTCTTTCGTATGCAAATTTGTCTGTTGCAGACACAAAAGCCTTTTCCCTTACTCACAAAAGAAGCGTTTTCTGCCTTCTTTTTTGCTTTTGTTTTGTTTTGTTGACTATTAATTTTCACTCACTAACTCTCAATTTGAAAACTATTTCTCCTCTTTTTTTTTTTTTTGTTGTCGACTTCAATGATTCACCGAATTGCGTTCGTCCTATCCGTCCCGTGAATCGGCAATATGTATGCGTTCGGAATATTTATATTTTTATATATAAAAAGTATAAATAAAAGGGAAAGCAATCTGTCTTTGTGTATGTGCGTTTTATATTTACCTTAGCAAGTCCACAGTGGAAAGGGAAACGGACCTAAAAGAAAACAATCCGAGAAATGTGTGCGTTATGTATATATACAAATATTTATATATGTAAATATAATACGCTATTTTTCCTTTCTTTTGTTTCCAATCGGTACGGCGAAATATATATATATATATATATATTTGGTTTCACCTTTTCGCTTTTGTTCACTATTCTTTCTTTTCTTGTTTTTTTTTTTCTCCCCGATTTCTTTTGTTTGTTGTCCTGCTTGGTTTTCGCTTTTCCTTCTAAAAATTTCCACACGCAAACAATCAAAAAAGAAAAAGAGAACTGATTGGACTTCGCAGAATGCGATGGTGCAGTACTCTAAAATACCACAGTAACAAACTCTGCTTCACAACCTCTCTCACTCTCGTTGCTCGTTTTTCTTTTTTGTTTGTTATATAAATATATACTTTTTGTGTTTTGTTTTTTTCTTTTTCTAATTCTTCGAGTTTTTTATTTTTTTGTTTTTTGTGTGTAAAAATAAAGAAAAAGGAAAGAAAGCGGAGCAAAGAAAAAGCCCTTTACACGAAAAACACGTGTTTACGCCAATTTGTTGATAAATAAATATATGGACTTTCCTTTTACTAAAAAAATACCCCTTTTTTTTTTGTTCTTAAAATGAACAGATCAAAAAAATAAAAAATAAAATACGCGTGAAAACACAAAAAAAGAAAGAAAAAATAAGAGAAGAGTAAATCAAACAAGTAATACTTGTCAAGTAACAAATTGGTTGTGGAAACGCTCAAAATAACAAAGTAACCGCAAATCAATCCAAAACAAAACATCTCAAATATATATAAAAAAAAGAGAATTAACAGAAATTAACTGAAAAAAAAAATGAATGGGATGAGGAGAACAAAAAAAAAAAAAAAAGAACAAAAAGTAATAAACAGTAAAACTTTTGGTTACTGTTTAGAGTATTTTTCCTTTTCCTTTTCTTCACAACAACAGAAAGATTGGGGACAAAGGAATAATAATAATAATAAAAAAAACAATAAAAAGAATGTTCGCACATTTACACTCTGACTGAGCACGAAAAAGAAAAATCAAACCACAGCACTTCACACACTTACAAGCACACACACAAAACAAAAACAACAACGACAATAACAACAACACACGTTTGAAACAATGAAGAAAGAAAGAATGAACGGAATAAAGAAAGACAACAAAATGAAAATCAAACAGAAAAAGAAATACACACACTTCAGAGAATCTATTCCAATATTTGTTTACTGAATGAATATATAAATATAAAAGATGAATTCTTTTTTCCTTTTCTTTTTTTTTTGTCTAAAAAGAAGTGAAGTGTTTTCTTTCTCTTTTGATATTTTCATTACTACGTGTATAGAAATGTGCGGTATTAAAGCGTACTCTTTTTGGTTCTCATTTTTTTTTTTTTTTGCCATTTCCGTTTCTTTAATTTCTCTTTTTGAGGGGTTTTCCACTTCGTTCGCTAAGAACGAAATTATTATTATTATTTTTCTTTTCATTTATCACTTTCAAGCAAAAAAATTTTTCCCTTAAATTTTAACGCATGCAAACAAAACAATATTTACTTTTGTTTCCTCTCTTTTTTTTTTTTTTAAGCAAAAAAAATTATCTTTTTGTTTTCTGTTTCCGTACTTATTTTCGTTTTTTTTTTTCGTTTTCGTTTTCTCAAACCTTTTCGATGGAAAAAAAAAAAGGTAATACTTTCTTTTTTCATTTAGACGTTTTTCATTTTTTGAACAAACAAACAAAAAAAATAAAGTAAAATAAATAAATAATAAATAAATTTGAACGCACCGAACAAATCCAACGCGGAGGTGAATGGCGAAATTGTAACGCTAAAAACGGAAACATATATACTTTTTTTTTTTTTGCCTCTCTTTTCTTTTTGTTACTATTTTTCTTTCGATGTTTTCCATTTTTTTTTTGTTGTTTAAAATGATTTTCATAGCGCACCAAAACGGAGTTCGGTAAATAAAATATAACAAGTAAATAAGAGCACACATTTATTTAAATTTCTAAATGTATAAATAAATAAAATATATGCAAAAAGTGTATTTACTTTTTGATATCAAAAAACAACAATATTTCAGAACCGCAAAAATAACCGAAAGAAAAATAGGCATCTTTTCTTTTTTCGCCTTTTCGTAGAAATTCAAATACGGTGAGGAAAAAGAAAAAGCGCGGTGATGTCTGAAAAACTCAAAAAGATTGAGAAGAAAAAAACAAAAAAAAAAAAAAGAAAGAAAAAAAAAAAAGAAAAAAACAACAAGACAGAAACAAAGAAAAAGATAACGACGGGTGAGAGGGAAGTGATGTCTTTGTGTACGCAAAAATATAATTTGTGAAAAAAAAAAAAGGGATTGGGAGAAAAAAAGAAAAAGTAACTCTAAAGAAGAAGTCATATATAAAAGAGAAGGGAAACATAAAAAAAGAAAAGGAACATATCAGGTACAGCTGTTCAAGATTATTAAAAAAAAAAAAGAAGCAGCCATGATTGGGAGAAGGAATTGATCATTGCCATTTCATACTTCTCTCCCTTTTTATGTTTTCTTTTTGTTAGCGTTTACCTCTTTTTTTTTTTTTTCGCTTCTCTTTTCATCACACAAGTTTCACGTCGGCACATATAAGTCCACAGCTTTTATGAAACATATGCATTAAATAATGCTATTTATATGTAAATGTATAATGAAAAGGAAATGCAATGTCGTGCATAGAGGTAAAGTGAATCAAAACAAAAATAAAACACACAAAAAGGTTTCACTTGTTGCGCTTCTGGAAAGAATTAAAACAATAATAATAACAAAAAAAAAGCCTCATCGATGTTGTAAACATATATATATATATATATATATATAAATATTTTCGTTCGGATTTAACTTTCATTTCTTCGTTTCCCTTACTTTTGTTACTGTAATAAAACAAATGATTACAAAAACAACAAAAAATGACAAAAAAAAAACAACAACGACAAGACCAATTTTTGTTTTCATATCGTTTTTTTTTCTTAATTTTCAAAAACGAAAATCAAAAATAAATAAAAAAGAAGAGAAAAAAAAAACTTAATCTCAAAAAATGAGCATATCTGGCCTCATATGATGATGCCGCTCCGAAATGTTTCGTTTTTTTTTTTTTTGTGTATTTGTTTGTTTTGTCTTCAAAAAAAAAAAAAAAAGAGTAAAAATAATAGCAGCATGTAGGAGTGCAAAAAGGGAATTCAAAACCAAAGAGAAAAAAAAATGTATATATGCATATGTATATATATATGCATCAACAAAGACAAGAAAACAAGAACAGCAACCAGATATTTCGTTCGTTATTTTTGTTTATTTTCTGTTATTAACGTATTCTGGTGTATATAAATATATAGAAAAAAATCACTTTTCATGTCCTCTTGTGCTTTGGATGAGAAATATTAAGAATCTTCCCTTTCTTTTTTTCTTTTTGCTCTCCTGTCGTTGTTGACGTTACACCGCATTGGGAATTCTATAAATATATATATATATATATATATATATATATAAACACAAATATGTATACAAAATGTCTTCTTGTTTGTTTGACTGCTTTCCCCTTTAAAAACAAAAACAAGAAAAAATGTCTGATGCGCCCCTCACTTCGCATCCTTTCCTTCTCCCCCTCTCCCCCTACGCCCGCAGGGAGGTGGCCTCTCTGCGCGATCCCATACACGCCACGCCTCTCCCGCCGCCGTCCGCCGACTTCTTGATGCCCTTCGCCGCGTTGGGGACGTTTGGTGCGCTGAGGGATGTCTCCCTCCCCCCATCACTCCCCCGACGCGACCAAAGCGCGGCCATCGCGGGGCGGGGATTGGCGCACGCGGGAAGATACGACGCGCGCCGCGGGGGGGCGGGAACGGGAAGACTCGCACTCAGAGAGTTCGACACCCCCATCCCCCCCAACCCGCGCGGCGCGACGGGCGGCAGGCGCTCCTTTAACGGCGGCGCCTTTTCCGTTTGCGGCGCCGCGCAATCGCCGAACTCCCGCGCGTAGGCGTAGAACTCCGCCGGACTCACGTAGAGGTCCAACTCGAGGCACCGCATGAAGTGCACCTCCAGCGCGTTCAGCTCGGCGTTCCCCAAACCCGCGACGGCGGCGAAGCTCTTGTTGTTGAGGGTGCGGGTGTCCATAATCTTACTCCCCGCCCGCACGGCGGTGGCGAGGAGCTTAAAGACATTCCGCGGACTCAGCACGAGGGACGCCTTCTTGGCGACGACGCGGTCCATGTAGATGCACGCGACGAGGAGGACGGACGGGGACACGTACGTGTGCTCCGCGAGGCGCAGCACGTAGTCCTCCACCGAGACGGCGGGCGCGTCGGATGTCTCAAACGGCGCGAGGCGCGTCCGCCCGCCCTCCGCCCGCCGTCCGCGTCGCGTCTCGGCGCCGTCCCGGCGGAAGCGCTCGTGGGCCGCGAGGACGGCGCGGAGGGCGGCGGCGATGGCGGGGACGACGAAGGCGTACTCCGCGGCGTGTTTGAGGTGGAGGGACTCGGACTCGGAGAGGACGCCGCCGCGCCCCGCCCGCGCCGGCTCCGAGACGGACGGCGAGAGCGGGAAGAGGCGGAGCGGCGTCCTCTCCGGGGGGCGCGGGGACGGCGCGGGCGCCTCGTCCGACACGGCGGAGAGGGAGAGGCCGAAGGAGGCGGACGCCGCGTCGCTCGACGGGGTGCGCTGCCGCAGTGCCTCCCGAGCGGCGGCCAAACTGCCGCGGCGGAGGAAGTCGCGGATGAGGGGCTTCTCCGCGTCCACGCCGCGGAGGTTCATGAATTGGATGGTCGGCTCACACGGGGAGGCGGCGGACATGGTTTGCTGCTGCTCGCGTTCACACAGGACCTCCATTGGATCGTTTCTATTGGTTTCTGCTAATTTTTTTTTCTATGTACTCTTTTTAGTGTTTGTTTCGTTTTCTATCAGTATATAGGAAATTCTTTTGTATCTCTTTCTTTTTTTTTTTGCTTTCGAACGTTATCCTTTGTTGTGAGCTGCGTTACCAAGTTAAGGTATTCTTTAGAAGCGTTACACACACACACACAAACAAACATACGAACAAGAAAAAAAAAAAAAACGAAAAAAAAAACACAGAGTAATAAATTAGACGACATGTCATGAATATCTATTCAAATAAAAAACATATACTTTACACTGAAATGTATATGTATATATATATAATTTTTTATTTTCGTTTCTTTGTCCACATGAAGCAACCATTAAATCGGCAATATATTCGCGAAGCGTGCCTGGTTTGATCATTTTTTTGTGTTACGTTTCTTCGCGCTTGTGCGCATCTGAAAATAGTTTTTGTGCAATAATAAGTACCACATAGAAAGCAAGAATATGAACACCAATCATAAAAAACCAAAGACAAGGATACGAATACGACAACGAAGGAGTACGACGAGGAAAAGCAGCAAAAAGCAATCAAATAATAATAATGGCCTTTCCTTCTCTCTGTATGTTCTCTCTTTTTTTTTTTGCTTTTTTTTTCATTCCCATCTCCTTTTCATTTTTTTTTTTTTTGCTTTCCTTCTTCCTTGTCGTTCTGGAGCTACAATTTTTGTGCCGCTCATCATTTCTGTTCTTCTTTTTCCTCCCTTCCCCCTGTCTCGTCTCTCCGTTATGGCGCCTCCCCCTCATCAAAGGCGTGGAGCACTTGGATAGCCGCTTCCCGACTTGTCGCGTCCGGTCCAGCGCAGATGGCCCGCATGGAGTGCGCCAATGGCCCGCGCCCCAACGCAATGGTCACCGCCGCCGTTGTGTCGGACTGCACTAATGTGAGAAGCGTCGCGAGCAGTTCCCGCGCATGGGCGGAGGCGGCGGACTCAAAGATAAACCATTGCGCGGCGATGCGCAGTACGCCCTGCACCGCCGCTTGCGTCGCCTCCTCCCCTAACAGCCCCGCGCAGCGCGTGAGGAGCACCGCGGTGTTGCGCAGCATCGCCCCAAACGCCGCGCGCAGCGGTGGACTGCCGGCGCGAAGGAGCGGTTGGGGGGCGTGCAGCGCGCATTGCCGCCAAATCGCCGCCTCCGCGTTGGGGATGGCGTCCGCTGTGGGATTCATTGGGGTGCCGAGGGCCGCCGTCAGTTGGGCGGCAATGCGCGCGGTGAGAAGTGTTTCCGTGTCGGGTGTTTGGCCCATGGCGGCGATGCGCGTCTCCATAAAGCGCGCGGCGGTCGCGTCCCGCAGGAACAGCAACGCCCAACGCTGCGAGGCATGCGTTTGAGTGGTGCAGGTCGCGAGAAGGTGCAAGAGGAGATCCAACGCGGGGAATCGCGACTCGGCGGGTAGGCGTTCGTAGAGGGCAATGATTTCGTGTATGATGGTCGCGTCGGGTTCCGCGGCGGATTGCACACGGGTAACAATGTCACCACAACTGGGGTCGCCAGTGAGTTCCGTAATTTTACGCTGCGCTCCCGCGGCGTTAAACGTTGTAAAACACTTATAACTATCCCACGCAGCAATTGTAAGCGATGCTGCATCAGCTGGGTGTTGTCGTTGCTGCTGATGTTGCTGTTGCTGTTGTTGGATTAGCATACCTTCTCGTGCGTAATTGGAGAAGGCCACATCAGCTTGCGCCGCACCGGTAGACTCCATGTTGCGAAGCGCCTCGGTCCAACTTGGCGTTTGATTAATACCCGCCTGACGCATCGCCGCCGACTCACGCGCAAACTCCGAGAAGAGTGCCTCACCATTACCCCCAACATTTGGAGCGTTTGCGGTCGATACGGGGACACCACCACCACCACCACCACCACCCAGCTGCGCCGCATCGGCAGGGTCTATATTCTGCAGAATAAAGTTTTGAATCTCCTCCTTGTGTTCCTGCGAAACGAGAGGCGTATTTTCATTAATGAAGCGCTGTGACGCGTCAAAAATACTCTGCCCAACATTGTAGCTGAGTTTTAGCATTTTTCCACTTACTTCCACATCAAAGACGTAGTCGTAGGCCACCCCATTGTGGTACTTCTTCTCCTTCGGGAGCGGTGCGCCGGTGTAGGCCCGCCTCTCCGGACCCGCCACGACCGTACCAACCTTATCCCATCGTCCACTACTCCAAATAAAGACCTCCACGGACCCATCCTCTGCCCGCGCGAATCGTCGCTCCCCTTCGCGTGTTCCTTGTTGTCCTTGCAGCTCATCCACGCGTGGCATGGACGCGGGATCGAGTCCAGCAATAGAAGTCACCTTGACATCCACCTCTTGCGCCGCAACAGACGCCTCGAGGGCCTCTAGCTTTTCCACAGAAGCCATGTGGTCCTCGTTCCTCGTCCAGATACGCACAAAGCCGTCCGCTCCACCACTTATTATGTCACCCGATGCCGTTGCGCAAACAGACCACACCACACAAGGGTGATTTATATTTTGTACCACAACAGCCTCCCCGTGTGGTTTTCCCGTCCCACTCCACACCTTTACACTACGATCCTCCGAGGCAGATAGGAGTAAATCAAACACCGGGTTGTAAGATAACGCAAAGACGAGACTGTCATGCCCTGTCAAAACACACAATGGGGCATTGCTACCCGTTGTGGTATCCCATATAATAATGGTTGCATCATTGCTGCCAGAGGCAAAGCGTGTTGCGCTGATAGCGCAGATAGACTGCACCACATCCAGATGCCCCAGAAAGATACCCTTTGTCGCTCCTGTCGTTGTGTCCCATTGGTGTACTGTTTTATCACCCGAGGCACTTACAACCATGTGTGTGGTTGGAAGGGGTGCAAGGGCTCGAATGGCAGTGCCATGTTTTTCGTAACTCAGTTTAACAGTACCTGTTAAACTGTCAAAGATAAGACAAACACCGCCCCAATCCCCCGTAACAATGTCACCACTTGGTGAAAGGGCAGCACCACAGCAGACACCGTGCGCGTGGCCATCTATAACCGCCTCCAACGCAGACGTCTCGGGATTCCAGAGGGCGATATGATTATCATTCCCACCTGTGACAATGCACGCACCACCACCCAATAAAGCTATTGACGGATGATAAAAAGCAAAATTCACGAACGCGGTATGCCCCACCATGGAGAGGCCGGCTTCCAACGAATCACTAACGGGTTGCTGTAAAATCATCGCTGTGCCATCGCGCGAGGCAGTAAGGATGAGATCGTTGGCGGAAGAGACACATCGCACATCACTAGTGTGCACTCGACCATCGGCACGGAGTACAAAGCAAGTTTCTTCGTTATATGTCATATCTCTTCCCCTTTTTCTAATCCGTCGTCAATGAATTACTTTCTCTTCGTTGGTATATATATATATATATTTTTTTTTGTCTTTCTCTACTTTGTTCTTTTTCAGAATGAAAAGTGTTCTCTTTTTTTTTGTTTTTGTACGCGTAAGCAGTGATTTATCAAAATGTATGAGTCACCATAAAACTTCAAATTTGGAAGCGAAAAAAAATAATAATTTGAAATTATTACATGTATACAAGAATATATACATATATATACATATAAATATACATAAATATATATATATATATATATAGCACATACCCACAGATAATTGAATGCAGAAATGAGCAATGTAAAGAGAAAAACATTAAGTACACACAGCAAATACAAAAAAATATTTGAGACAACTTAAGGGGAAGAATCAAACTGTAGACATGTTGCCATAAAGGCCCGTAGCTCATCCAAATCAAATGTTCCCTCCAAAGATCCAATGTGTCGAATACCAGCAGTACACTTATCCTCACTACAGCCAGCATTATCCCCACTACATGCCGACTGGTCGCAGCAAAACACAAGTACGCTAGGAAATACAGCGCCACGCAGCGCTGCAATATCGGCCGCCTCCTCACCCAGCGCACTCAGTGCATAGAAAGTTACACAGTTAAAGATTTCGTCTAGGGTCCACTCGTCGGGACTGCTCACCAGTGAAAACGGCACAGCAGGAGTCGCCAATGCCACACGGTATTGGTAGAGCAGTCGTAAGACTTCCAGTGAGTCTGGAGAGACTTCGGAGTGTCCGAATAACATCAACATTCGCGACGGCTGCTGCGCCGATGCCTGCACCGCATCCTCAAAACAACGCAGCTGAGGGGTAATGTCAAGAAGGCTATTGCGCAAAATGCAAACATTCTTCAGTGAGGGACCCGTACATTCAGCGGGAATGCGGAAGCCGAGTGGTACGGGAAACGGTAAAAAGACAGCCAGCAGTGTCTTTAGTCGGCGTAAAAGATCTCCTAGCTCATACCACATGCTACGATGTAGCTTCGGCAATGAGGAAGTATAATGTCAAACAAAATCACAAAAAGAAACAACAGTAGCTAAAATAAAACAAAAAAAAGTAATTCCATCAACATTACAGACATCGTAGAAAGCCCCACTGCGAGTTCAGCATATCGGTTGATCAAAAAGTATACATACACCACCACCACCATCAGGAGCAACAACACCTATCAAGCATATTGCTCTAAATAGAATTAAACAAATAAAGTGAGAAAGCACACCACCCTCCACAGCATGAGCGCATTTGTGGGTACTCAAGCAGAGACACACACCAAAAAAAAAAAAAACATAACGCAATAGCAATAGAGCAGCTAAAACAAGGCAAACGGTAACAACAACATCAAATGGCGTCATTACCCATCACGCAGCAAGCAGAGAAGCTGCGCAACATATCGAGTCGCATGATACCCTGTCCACCACTGAGATCCGTTGATATCAACCCAATTCAACACCCCAATTTCACCACTCCCATTTTCACCTGAAAGCGTTGTGAAGTGGGTGGCGTACTGTAACTCGTCGTGCAGCGTCCAACCGCACAACGGTCGCTCCTTTAGTGCCCATCGAACAAGAGCAAGACGCAACATCCACACTGACTCGTGTCCTTTATCGTAGTGACGCCGCAACTCTCGACATGTTGAAGCAAAAAGGATTCTCCACCAAAATCCAGCTACGCTTCCAGCCCGCTCTAAAAGAAATACAAGAAACGTTGCGGATGAAGCATCACAGTTGTGTAATTCAAAGAAACGCAACGCAAAATCCATTTCGCCCTCCATAATCAAATTCAATTTCATACATGAAAGAGAAAGAACATTTCGACGATAATGCCATGCATTATAATTCATTGGGTGTTTATCCGCTGCAGTCGTTAGAACAGCACGATCATGAACATGAAAGACGGAAGATTCCAATGCATCATGAGTCAACAAATACTGCACCACCCAAAAGCGGTGCACCCAAATTTCGGGTCGTTTGTAGTGACAGCTCAACAAAAGAGAGGTAAACAACAACTCCACCACCCAAACATCAACATCGTCTACTGAAGAAAGCCAGCAACGGCGATAGTTCCACAACAAATCGTTCGATGGCATTAGTAGAAGCGCAACAGCACTCACTTCCGCGCCTAGGTGTGAAGCAACACGTCCAATAAGTGGCGCACCACCAGTAACACCACACTGCACCGCGACGTGCGCCGAAAGCGCCGCGGCAAGCTCCTCGCGACCAACACCAACAACTAGCTCCAGTCGGGCGTCGCGGGGAGTGAGGTCCGCCGTTCCCCACGACTCGGGCATTCCGGGCAGCGCAACCGACGGCAAAAGAGCCAACGAACAGGAAACGTTCGCTCCACTCCGAAGCGCAGAGGCACCATCACGCAGAGCAGACGCGAGACGGCACGCCACGCTGCCCACTACCGCACCGCCCAACATATCATATAAACAAACAAACGAGCTAAGTAACAGTCCACAGAGGAGGTCAAACAAGAGGCAGAAAGGAAGAAAAAGAGAAAAGCAATGAAGCACCACCAATCACGCGCACGATACGCTCACGCGGACCAGGAGGGATAAGACATAAACAGTAAAACAACTTTGTCTATGAAGCTCCCCAGTGCGAACAGGAAGAATCCCTAGAAAGGAGAAGAGTAGTAACAAACGAAAAAAAAAAAGAAAGACTGAGGCGTGTGGAGCATGCGTGATACATGCTCCTTGTGCGTCAGCAAACCCACATATAACGACAAGTAAACAAAAACAACAACAACAAAAAAGAACCCGCAAAACCAATCTACAATAAAAAATATCAAAAAGGTAAGAAGGCATCGTGACATTTTGCCCGTATAAAAAAAAAAAAATTGAAAAGAAAGGAAAAAAAGAAAAAGGAACAGCTGAAAGCGTGCACATGGCGGATTACATTCACATTCTTCAGGAAAGTATGTATATGTAAATATTGTCGCTTTCTGCGCGTTACAGAGACAGAGCGCTGCGCTGTCATCTGCCTGTCACCAATGATCTACCCGCTCCCCACTCTGGCGGGGCAACGGCGCGGATCTCCCTCATACCCTCGCACAGTTCGCGCGTGCTCATATCGGGCCTCGCCTCAGCAGAGGGGTTGCCCATCAACACGCAGAGGCCGTTCTTGGGGTTTGTCTTCTTGCAGATGGCCTTTCGCCTCCCCTCTCCATCGCGGCCGAGTCGAAGATCTTCATGGGGGGTGACGTCCCACGCGGTGTACGCGGCGAGCCTCGCCATCATGACGCGGCTCCTCCGCGGGCCCCAAGCGAGGCAACGACTGCACGCACTTCTGCACGACGTCGACGCTGACGCCTGTGATGTAGCCCACAAAGAGCACCAGGGTGTCCAGCATGCCCTTGCACGTGTTGGGCAGGGATTTGGGGAGGAGAAGGAGGATGCGCACATTGTTGTCGCCGCCCACACACCGGCGCTCCGCCTCGCTGTCGGCGATGTCCATCCTGACCGGCACCGGCAGGGTCATGCCGAGCGGCTGCGCCTTGTGCGGCCACAGCCCTCGAGGAGGCGAATATCCATGCAGTCGTTCGTCTTCGGGGCCGTCGGGGTGCTTGTGGCCTTAATCGTGCTCGACCCCGCCGCCCGGCTCGCGCTGACGATGATGACCTTGAGGCACCGGCTCTCAAACACCGCGGGGAACCCAAAGTACGGGTATTCGGGCTCAATATCGGCGACGGGCTTCGCCGAGTCCTCGGCTCCAGCGTCCCCTCTACGCGGATGTTTGGCACGCCGCTTTCCGGCATCGCGCACAGCCACCGCACGATGCGGTTCTGCGGGGAATCCTAGACCTCTGCGTGCAGTGCCCCGTGCGCGGCGCCGTGCGTGAGCGACAGCAGCACGAGGGGGGGAGGTGAAGCAGAGACGGACCATTTGTGTTTGGAGCGGCGCTGCTTGACAGCAAGAGCAAGAACGAGAAGCCTTCACATGTCTTAGATGTCTACGTGAGACGCACGAATTGTATTGGGGGAGGGAGAAGAGGAGAACAGAGACAACAAGTAGAGGAGAGAACATAATGCAACATGAATGATTCCTGGGAAGTGGCAAAGAAATGCACTGTGTATACCTTTGCATCTTTAAGATTCGTAAGTATTAAAAGATTAACATGTTATACACTTTGTTTTCTCTTTCTCGGAGTATTATGCGCAAGCGCAATTTGTAAGTTTACTGGCGCAGCAAAACATCTCGGGCCTCGTTTAGTTTTGTGGTGACAAATGGACTGCCGTCGACGTCGCCGTGCAGCTGCTTCATAAGCGCGTAGTACTTTGTCTTCACATCCTTTTCGGCCGGACGCTGGGCGGACCTCGCGATGTCCTCGGTAAAGCCAAGAAGCAACATCGCCTCACGCCGAGACATAACATGCTGAAACGCCCCTTCGTAGCGATGGTACGGCCGCACAGGCACCCTACCGCCCGCTGCCATGGACGCTCGTTGCGCCACACGTGGGGCGAGGCGGGAGAGGTAATAAACTCCACCAAGTAGTGCAGCGGCTCCCAACAAACCAGCCATCGCGTGTGACACGAGAAAAATCACACAACAAGAATAACAACAACAACAAAAAAGTAACGCAGTGGCAGTGTACTCATGAAAAAAAAAAAGCAAAAAGCGGAGGGAAAAGAAGAGCTCTACCAATAAAAGTACGGCAGAAGGTAATAAGTCCGTAAGCACTTAAACATCTGCAAAAACACACACGCAAATATATATATATATATATTTTTTTTTTTTCGTTGCTGGAATATGCAGTTGAAAGAAAGGAAGAAAGAACGCGCATTTTCTAAGGTGTGAGCAGCAACATGCAGTTGGCACCTTTCTTTAACGCATGTGATCTTTCATTTGTTCGACCTAGTTTGTGAATTCTCCTTCGGAGTCCCATAATTCCAAACCCCTACTCTCTCTCTCCGCATAGCGTTGAGTAGGCAGTTTCGAGTTTTGGCGAGCCTACGCCATTTAAAGCACATTTTATAAGTCTCTTACATTTGTATTCCTCCAAGATAACGTGAGACTGTATCAGCAGGATTTAACTCCCCAGCTAAGTAGCAAAAATAATGTACTCTAGTATAGCGCCCATTTCAAAACATTTTTGTGTACTCTTACAAGCGGTTGAGTGCGTAGTCTCAGACAATGCCTCCATAATTCGGTATCATTCCGTTGTGCGAGGACGATTGGAAAAGAATCCGTCATAGTAGGGATTTGGTGACCGCTTGTTGGCTCACTGTTGGACACTAGGTGCTGCAGGAGCATGTACGTGGCTCAGGTTTCTGCATTTACGGAGCGCTTCGACGTGAAGTGTTTGTTCCCATTCGGGATGCTTGAACCTTTGCCTGTGCGCAAAGTCGTGGATCGACCTACACTGAAATCCACACACTCAATTCGCCAAAAAACCAAGGATGACTCACCAACCCTGGGCCGAAATGTTCGTTAAACAAATAATATCGTAGCAATTTTTATCTTATGGCATAACAGAGGTTTTTTTTTTTTCCCCCTTTGGCCACCAAGGATTTTCCATCAAGCAACTTCCCAAGCTATGCAGTGCGTGGCGTATGGTTGGTTGCACGTTTCTCTTAGCTCGCTATCCCATCTGGAATCCCGTCCCACTTCCTGGTAAACCGCACTGTACATCATTAATATAGGGGATAAGACTGCAGAGTTCAGTCTTGTGTTATGCAGTACAAAACAAATTAAGGATACCAGAGACACTAAGGTACGATAGCCGAAACGTTTGGCACGGAGAGCCAGTTTTTTTTTTTTTTTTGCGACCGGCTTGATGGGGTTTCTAACCACCCTCAGCGTTTCATCCCAGTGGTACTCCTTGCCAAGGGAAACGCAGTCGTCGGATGCCTACGAGAGTATATCGTCATCACACATGCCGAGTAGGGTCGCGCGGTCTAGGGAAGTCATGAGGTTCGCCCTTTTCAATTTGTAGGATCTGCCTTACTGCGTCGAAGAACTCATCCTTCTTGGCCCACCTTGGTGGTAATCAGAAAGTTGTCGATCATGGTGCTCACAATGACGGGGGTGTCGATATCGATAATCGTCCACGTAATTGCTTGTCCTACCGATACACTCTAAAGTGCAGCTGCGGGTGGAGTTTTGAGATAAAACGTGTTTTTGTGACAGTGAAAACTAAACTTATGGCAAAAATTCTCCCCTGGATAAAAGGTGTCGCAAAGTGCTTCAAAAGCTACTAGGAGCATATAACGTGATGAACGCAGCAGTTGGCGTCTGCCCAATTATGTTGGATAGTGTACTCGTGGAATTAGAGTAATATCAATCACCCCATTTAAACACCGTCACTTGACAAGACGCCGGCGTCCGTTCAACTTGGGAGTAGTGAAGACATTGACTCCGCGAATGCCCATAGTCAGAGGATGTTTCACTCTCCCTCTTTAAACCGTTCGAACTTAACCATTTTTACCGCTTACTCAAGATCATAAAGTCAAATTCTTGTATGTTTCATTGCTCGCGATGTTTGGAAGTTAGAGAAGGTGAAAGGTTCCATGTAATGCAGTGCCTCCTGGAAGAATTTTTTTTCTAGCATCCTGGGCAATGGACAACGAACGAATTGACCCCGTATCCGCCAGTGTGGGGCATTTCAACTAAAGCGGCACCTGGTCGGGAGGTGGGAATCGAATGGGAGGGAAGCCTTGCATCTCCCATATGAGGGCATACAATTATCCCTCATAAACTTCGAGATTTATAGGCATCTGATGCGCTCTTTTCCCAGACATTCTAGTCAAGGCGGGCATGGCCCGCGTTGCCCCTTGTTGTTACGCTCTCCTTCGTGAGTTAGAGGCCATAACCCAGACAAACATGCAACGTGTCGCAGTGAGTGTGTAGGGTTATCAGCATGAGTTGTGATTCCGAGATATCCATTAGAGTCATGTGGCGCGCCGCACACTTCCAGATTGATAAAAGGACTGTCTCCGAATTCCCTCGAAAAGAAGGGCGGATCAGACTTTGTCTTTCAAGACCGAAATAAAGTCGAATAGCATCAGTTTGTCGTGTCTCGTGACTTTCATCTGTAGGCGTCTAAACGCATCTACTTATAGTATCAGTTATCCGATAGAGTATGGTTCTCTACACCTCGCATTTTTCCCGAGTTGAATTGTCAGGGAAACAAGAACACTGCCGTCAAGGTTTCGATTCCTCTATTTTTATGCGTTCCGCTGTTAGAGATCCAATGTCCTTTGCCTGTGCAGCGAAGAACCACAACACCCTCAGATACAGCACTGCCCCGGGGAGGTAGCGCAGGCCTTTGTGTGCTACCTACACTTTCCTCACTGCAACCAGTGCAAAGGTCTTCAATAGGGTCATCCTTTCGAACCAAAGAGACACCTTGCAGGCATTCCGTCATTCCCCTTCCGCGCCTAGGTGTGAAGCAACACGTCCAATAAGTGGCGCACCACCAGTAACACCACACTGCACCGCGACGTGCGCCGAAAGCGCCGCGGCAAGCTCCTCGCGACCAACACCAACAACTAGCTCCAGTCGGGCGTCGCGGGGAGTGAGGTCCGCCGTTCCCCACGACTCGGGCATTCCGGGCAGCGCAACCGACGGCAAAAGAGCCAACGAACAGGAAACGTTCGCTCCACTCCGAAGCGCAGAGGCACCATCACGCAGAGCAGACGCGAGACGGCACGCCACGCTGCCCACTACCGCACCGCCCAACATATCATATAAACAAACAAACGAGCTAAGTAACAGTCCACAGAGGAGGTCAAACAAGAGGCAGAAAGGAAGAAAAAGAGAAAAGCAATGAAGCACCACCAATCACGCGCACGATACGCTCACGCGGACCAGGAGGGATAAGACATAAACAGTAAAACAACTTTGTCTATGAAGCTCCCCAGTGCGAACAGGAAGAATCCCTAGAAAGGAGAAGAGTAGTAACAAACGAAAAAAAAAAAGAAAGACTGAGGCGTGTGGAGCATGCGTGATACATGCTCCTTGTGCGTCAGCAAACCCACATATAACGACAAGTAAACAAAAACAACAACAACAAAAAAGAACCCGCAAAACCAATCTACAATAAAAAATATCAAAAAGGTAAGAAGGCATCGTGACATTTTGCCCGTATAAAAAAAAAAAAATTGAAAAGAAAGGAAAAAAAGAAAAAGGAACAGCTGAAAGCGTGCACATGGCGGATTACATTCACATTCTTCAGGAAAGTATGTATATGTAAATATTGTCGCTTTCTGCGCGTTACAGAGACAGAGCGCTGCGCTGTCATCTGCCTGTCACCAATGATCTACCCGCTCCCCACTCTGGCGGGGCAACGGCGCGGATCTCCCTCATACCCTCGCACAGTTCGCGCGTGCTCATATCGGGCCTCGCCTCAGCAGAGGGGTTGCCCATCAACACGCAGAGGCCGTTCTTGGGGTTTGTCTTCTTGCAGATGGCCTTTCGCCTCCCCTCTCCATCGCGGCCGAGTCGAAGATCTTCATGGGGGGTGACGTCCCACGCGGTGTACGCGGCGAGCCTCGCCATCATGACGCGGCTCCTCCGCGGGCCCCAAGCGAGGCAACGACTGCACGCACTTCTGCACGACGTCGACGCTGACGCCTGTGATGTAGCCCACAAAGAGCACCAGGGTGTCCAGCATGCCCTTGCACGTGTTGGGCAGGGATTTGGGGAGGAGAAGGAGGATGCGCACATTGTTGTCGCCGCCCACACACCGGCGCTCCGCCTCGCTGTCGGCGATGTCCATCCTGACCGGCACCGGCAGGGTCATGCCGAGCGGCTGCGCCTTGTGCGGCCACAGCCCTCGAGGAGGCGAATATCCATGCAGTCGTTCGTCTTCGGGGCCGTCGGGGTGCTTGTGGCCTTAATCGTGCTCGACCCCGCCGCCCGGCTCGCGCTGACGATGATGACCTTGAGGCACCGGCTCTCAAACACCGCGGGGAACCCAAAGTACGGGTATTCGGGCTCAATATCGGCGACGGGCTTCGCCGAGTCCTCGGCTCCAGCGTCCCCTCTACGCGGATGTTTGGCACGCCGCTTTCCGGCATCGCGCACAGCCACCGCACGATGCGGTTCTGCGGGGAATCCTAGACCTCTGCGTGCAGTGCCCCGTGCGCGGCGCCGTGCGTGAGCGACAGCAGCACGAGGGGGGGAGGTGAAGCAGAGACGGACCATTTGTGTTTGGAGCGGCGCTGCTTGACAGCAAGAGCAAGAACGAGAAGCCTTCACATGTCTTAGATGTCTACGTGAGACGCACGAATTGTATTGGGGGAGGGAGAAGAGGAGAACAGAGACAACAAGTAGAGGAGAGAACATAATGCAACATGAATGATTCCTGGGAAGTGACAAAAGGTAAAGTAACATTGAAGGAGAAATACTTTTCAGTTTTCTTGAAGGTGGCTTACCATAAACTATTACTTCTTTTTGATGTGTGTAATGTCATTGTTTATATCGAGTAGGGACTTTTTTGTTGTTTTTGTGAAAGTATGCTGTCTTTGAAGGAGTATATATATATATATATATACATATTTATGTATATATATGGTCCTCTCCTTTTTCGACTGTCATTCTTTTCAACATGTGAGGTTTGTATTCTGCTTAATGGCTGCAAATTCGCTGTACTACATTGTTTCACTGTTCTCTTTTTGTTTGGCGTTATTTTTTTGTTCACTATCAGATATTTTTTGGCTGCTATTGTAGCTGCTGTTCGTACTTGTACGCATAGCACTGTTTGTTTGTCCGTTTATCGTACTACCGTTTGCTGCCGTGCGACTTCTTTCTGACGCTCTTTGCTTTCTGCGTTCTTCTGCGATGCGCTTTTCGCAAATTCGACCTTCGCGAAACGCATTTCGCATGCGTTCCTCCACTTCTGCAATGAGACTTTCCTCTAACTGGTGTCGCTCTCGTAACATTTGGTTGTGGACGTCTTTAAGTTGGGCACAGTGTTCACGTGCCATGTCCTGTGTACGTTTTTGCTCTTCACGAAGTAACTGACGTGTGCGGCGAAGCTGTTCAAGAACGCTTTGCTCTGAACCACAACTACCATTCGTACTAGAAGTGGTATTGTTTGTCTTTTGATTATATATCATAATACGCTGTTGTTCTGTTTCAGTTATCCAAACAATACCTGCATCCATGGCCATGGATATAGGTTCCATCACCATCTCGAGTAACAGTGTGAGTCGTTGCAGCTGTTCTTCGTCTTGTATTTTTTGCGCAGCGCGTGATAGTGGTGAGGCCACAACCACATGTACACCGTGAAATTTTCCGCCATCATCCCTTAGCTCTTCCATAGCAGCTATGCGACGCGTGGAGACGGCCTCCGTCTCGCGCAGACGTTGAACCTCTAATTCCTCTCTTTCGTGTGTCTCGCGCAGAGCACGGCGCTCCTCTTCGATAGACGCCACCCGCTCTTCGGCGTCGTCGAGGCGGGCAATGAGGTCTTCACGTTCCTCGCGCAAATGTTGCAATTCGGTTTCCATCGTTCGACTGTGTTGCAGCTCCGCCTCACGCATCAATGACACCTGCGCGAGGGCGGCATCGAGGCGGTCAATCTGCGCTTGTGCAATGTGCGGGTCAAAGCCAGCCATGAGCGCCGGGTCTGGCTGGGCGCCGCGCAGGAGGAGTTCAGCTCTCTGCAGTTGGCCAGTGAGATACGTGACGTGCGAGAGAAGGCGCATGCGGTCGCTGTAATCCGCCGCGGTTATCAAAGGTTGACGAAGCTGCAGGGACGTGGACTCCTCGCAAGCGATCGGGTGGCGAGGCGGAAGTGTTGAAGGAAAGGCAGAAGTTGACGCGGCACGGCGCGAGGAGTCGGAGGGTGCTAAAAATGGTTTCGGTGCGACCGCCATTGTGAAGATAGTCGTTTGGACGCCTATAACCTCTTACTTGCCTCCTGATTCTTCTATGTTTACCTCTCTTTTTTTTTTTTTTGGTGTTCGTTTTCTTTGTTTGTAAGACTTTCGTCCAACAATTTGTTTGTATTATTTCTATTTAAGAAATTTCTATCTTTGAATGTAAGCTTGGAGAGGAGAGTGTTCTTGAGACTCTGCAGCCAAACAGAAGCGTTTGCCTTGTTGTTTGGCACAGATCGCCAAGAGAATTCTATATTCTATCTTCTCTTGTGCGTGTTGTTTAGACTAAGGCGGATTAATTTGCCTTTGCCGTCTCTTCAAGAAAAAAAGGTTCAATGTTGTGCGCAAAGAGTTACGTGGTGCAAGTCGGAAAAAAAAAAGGATCATAAATTAATCCGCATCAAAGTGGTTTTAGAGAAAAGTATATAAAAAAAAAAGAAAAAAAAGAAATACTAATATATATATATATATATATATGAAATTTTTCTTATACGATGTATTATCTAACAGATACGTATCCAAACACGGGACTTTCTATTTCATTTTTTCTACCGTCTTTGTCGGTGTTTTCTTTTTTCTGTTTTTATCTTCGTTTTTCATTTTTTGGTTATTTTATTTGTTTCGTTTGCATGAACATTTGCTTTTTCTTTTCTTCTTACCTGAGTGCAGAGGGAGAGTAAGGGAAAGGGTGGTTTGTTCTTCTTTTTTTTTGATGGTGTCGAGAGTGGTTGATAGTATGCCCCTCCTCACTCGTTTTTTTTTTGTTTCATTGTTTGTTTTCTTCTTCTTCTTCTTCTTCTTCAACAACAGCAATTCGCAGAGTTCACTTTCCGTTCCGAAAAGCGACGGACCTTTGCTAGGCCACCTTCCACGCTTGCCTCAATCACCTCAAGTAAGTGAACGTTAGCATTAGTCATACCCCTAAATCCGGGAAAATAATTTACATCCACTACAACAGGCATGGCGTAGCAAAGCCGTTGTGTAGGAACCCCGTTTTCGTCAAAGAGGGGTGTCTCGTCTGGAATAGACATTTCTTTTGATGGCGGCTCTGATAATTGGGGAAGTATCGACGGTGCGATTCCAACTCCGCCCGTGTTAGGTGCAAGAGGTTGTGGGACAAGTACCATATCAAATCCAAACAAGGTGAGGTTCAACTCATCCGCTAGTTCCTCTGCGATGTGGGCAATGGTTTCGTACGCTCGTCCATCATGCGAGAGAAACTTCTCCCAATGCATGGCATCTTTCCAATTGTCGTCATTTTCTATTTTTTGAGAATCTAAGAGAACAGGCACGTTACGTCGACCACCCGTTTCCACAGCGATATGACGAAACACTGCGGTCATGGATACCGTTTTTACCCACAAATGAACCCCGATACAATACACCTTCAACACAACAGGCAGACTATAGGGAAGAAATTCCTGCAGGACAAAGGCATCCGCCTCCGTGGGAAGAAGACGACGGACGTCGTTTGGCAAACCGGTCTCCAACGCATCGCCTTGCCAGACCACCATGTGATGCGTGTACGCTGGCCCGGTGCTTAAGTCGGGTTTGGCGATCCACCAGCGCTCGCCTCGTTGCCCGCTCGCCCGCGGCGCGGCATCATCCGCGGCATCGAGAAGTACAAAAGATGAAATCCCCAAAGGCATCGCCGGGCCATCCTCCACCGCGTAGAGCCAAGAGCGAGGGGTTGCGCAGAGAGGAAAATGCAATCGTCGCTCGATAAGTTTGCAGAGAAACGAACGCCGCAGCACGAGTCGCGTGGACTCCAAGGGATCCATGAGGACAATCGGTGATTTCCTCTCCTCCCGCCTCCGCTCTGTGGCCTCCGCACACCAACGCTGCAGCGCCACCGCGGCGTTTGGGGGAAGTGTACTCACTTTCTGAAGAATCACATCCGGTGTCGCGTTGGGTGTTGTCGACATGCATTCCTTCTTGGAGTCGTAACGAAGCGTCATGAAGGTAAATCGTGTACCACTACTCGTAGGCGTCTCCCCAATGCTCTGTTTCTCCTCGACGTGGCGGCGAAGTACGTCGAAGGATTGCTGATGCTTCTTCTCGGATCCGCACACCGCGACGAGAATGCGTTTCTCATACGAGGAACTATCCGCCATACACAGGGACGGGAATACACACACTCACACAATCTCTTTTCTCTCTGTATATATGAATAAACAAATGTATATACGAGTGTGTATTTGAATCAGAATCCTTAAAAAGTGTATTGAAGCAACGCTTCAAAAAGAGGAAGCAAACAAAAGAAAAAAAAACATGATAGAAACAAAAATAAACCCAAAACCCCCTCCCCCCTTTTATAAACAAATAATTAAATGTATGTATATATATATATATATATATATATATCGCCATTATGAATCTGTATTGATGCATTAATGAAGGCAAAAAAATCAAGCATATATGCGTATCACTTATTTGTGCACAAACAAACGCAACGACGGAGGTGACGCCATTTCGCGTCACATTTCACCACAAAGCACAACCGTTGGCCACACCGGCTGCTTAGCGCGCTTGGCGAGAAAAACGGCTTTGGACAATTCAGACAAATCGCTCCCCGCCTTTCCCTGCCCCGCCGGATCCCGGTGGAGGAGGCGACCAAGGAGCACCGCGTCGTTTGGCGTCTTGGCCGCCCCGGTTTGCACCTCCGCGTCTATGCGAAAGGCAGACGCCACGCGCGTTGCGGACCCCTCGGTGTGATTCCATCGCATCATGTAAAAGCGCATGTGCCCATCGCAGCGGGACGGCGCGAGGGCCTCGAGTGCGGCGAGTTCACTTGTCGGCGCCTCCAACGGACCGTTACGCGCGGCGGTGGCGGAGAAGAAGCCGCCGCCGCCTCCGTTCATCACATCGCCGCCAACGACAAACGCGCCGACCATCGCGTCGTGCAGAGCGGTTCCCATGTAGCCGGCGGGTTGGGGGCGTTGGTCCACCATGCGCGTCGCATTGCCGAGGCAGAGAGCGAGCGTGTTCGCCGCCAACACGGGCGCGAGATCGGCGAAGAGCTCAATGAGAAAGCGGTGCGCAGTCGACGATGCGGCGATGTCGAGAAACACAACGGGATTCGACGGGTGTGTGAGTGTGAGGTGGCGATGCGGCACACCACACGGTATCTGCGCTTTGCCGCCATACATCTCCCACCTCAACGTCACTGCAACGTGCTGACCTTATACATGGTTCGAGAAAAACAAGAAGAGGAGGAAAATTTATCATGGACAACGAAAGCTATTCAAAAATGGTTACAAAAATACATGCAGAAAGATAAAAATTATATATATATATATATATATATATATATTATATTTCGTTTTAATTAACGCAATGGTCTTTTTTTTTTCTTTTGTGTGTGTATGTGCTATTTTTTTTTTTCTTTCGTTCTTGGATTGTGTGTGTATGAGTGTGTTTTACTTTCCTTTTCAATGGAAAAAAGCCTCTTTGTCTTTCTCTCCCCGTTTCTCTCTCTCTCGCTCTTTTTCTTTTTTAGAAAAACATACTTGATACAAAAAAAACTCCACTGATATATGTTGACATTTTTTATTTTTTTCCTCTGAGATGCGCGTGCGATTATTCTCTTCTTTCACTCTTTGAAGAGAAAGGAGAGAGAAAGAGGGAGGAAAAACGATTTTTCTTCCCTTCTAACGAGACAAAAACAACAACCACAACACAAAGCTCAAACAAACCAAAAAAAAAACAACAAAAAAAACTCCTTTACATTTGCACCATACGTGAGAGGAGCTCCTGTCGACTCACATGAGTCACGTCGTAGCACTCCACTTGTCGCAGTCTGTACCATTCCTCAAACGCGCATATCACATCGGAGAGATCACTGCGCCCCTCGACGCGCGCAAAGATTCCCAATATGTCCGGC
Source organism: Trypanosoma mega (assembly GCA_030849715.1). Taxonomy (NCBI): domain Eukaryota; phylum Euglenozoa; class Kinetoplastea; order Trypanosomatida; family Trypanosomatidae; genus Trypanosoma; species Trypanosoma mega. The sequence goes on along the minus strand of JASANV010001572.1, from coordinate 89,147 downwards.
GGGTCATTTGCGTCACCGGCCATTCGTGGGGGCCCAAAAATGGGTGGGACGTAAAGCCCCGCCCCCCGCCGCAGTGCGAGGTCGCAGAAGAAGAGTCGCATCTCCTCCGGCAGTTTCTCAATGATGGAGTGCGTCAGGGCGTACCGCTCCGCCGTGTGCGGCTCCGCTAAGAGATCGCGAAGCTCATCCAACGCGACGAAACAGTGCCGCCGCTTTTCCGCCGCGTCCGCCTCATCCGAGGCGACCGTGGAGCACATGGTGCTCGTTGACGCCTGATCGTCGAATTCCTCGTCTTGCGCTTCTTCCGCTTCCTCCGCTTTCTCCTTGGACTCCTCCTCCTCCTCGTCGGTGTCGATGGGGTACTGGAGGGAGAGCGGCGCGTTCTGCGGCTCCAACGGTTGCATGAGGGGATTCTGCACATACCCCGCCGCCCACGCCTCGGTTTCGTTTGGGTGATTAAACACAAAGTACCGTGCCTGCACGAGGAGCACCGGCAGCACGCGTTCCCTTCCCTCGAGGAGTTGGATGAGGTGTTCCCGCACCTCCCGCAGCCGCCCCTCGACGTGCTGCATGGATGGAAGATCCGTCATGGGCCGCTGCGCAATGCCGGCCGCAATCCGCGCGTACACGGGAAGCATACGCGCCGCCGCCCGCCGCTCCCGCGCGGATGGGACCGCCCCGAGCCGCGCCTTGCCGAGGGCGTCGTACTCCCCGCGCATCTCCGCGAGGCGCGCGATGCAGTCGGCGAGCATTTCCCCCCGCGCCGCGCGCAGCTCCTCGCGGAGGGACGGATTCGCCCGCAGCCCGCGCAGCAGCGCCCCGACCGCGCGCACCGCCGGCGGAAAGGCGGACGCGGCGGCGGCGGTCATCGGCACGCACGAAAGCGCGGCGGGCCCCAAGTCGATGGCGATCTGCGCGGCCGCGCGCCCCGCGTGCTGGTGGGCGGCGACGTACTCCTCGATGCGCGCGTTGAGGTCGGCGAGGAGGGCGGCGCGCGCGGGGTCCGCCTCGTCTGCGGCGCGGAGGTACAGCAGGCGCGCCTCCGCGTGCGGCGCGGCGAGGGACGGGAGTGCGGCCTTCGCCGTCTCCGCGCGCCGCTCCGCCCGTGCTTGGCGCGCGTGCAGCTTGTTGAGGGCGTGCAGCCGGCGGGCGGCGGCGGCGGGGAGGACGCGCGTGTCCGCCCGCACAACGAGACGCGGGCAGCGCCGCAGCAGCGACACGAGGCGCCGGCCGGACACGGCGAAGACCGCATTGCCGGCGCCGCGCAGATCCACCAGGCGAAGGTCGGGGTGCGCCGGCGCGACGTCGACGAGCGCCCGCACCGCCGCCTCGCCCGCCCCGCTGTCGCGCAGGTCCAACACGCGCAGCCAGCGAAGGACCGCCGCCGTGCGGAGGAGCGCCGCGGCCCCGGCGTCGCCAAGGTAGTTGCGGCGGAGGTCGAGGGAAGTGGGGCACTCGTCGGAGGTGTCCAGCGCGCGGAAAAAGTCAATGAGGCGGGAGTTACTCAGACACCCTTCGCGCTCACAGTAAAGACAGTAGAGCGCTGAAATGCCACGCATCTCTACAAAAAGTAATAATAAAAATTACCAAACCAATCTGTCATGCAAACGAGCGTAAAAAAAAAGAAAAGAAAAAGAAAAAGGAATACGGTAGCGATGGGTACAACGAATAGGAAAAAAAACAGGGGATGATTTATTACAATTTGAGCACTCAACCAGAGTGAATAATACATATATATATATATTTATATATATATATATATATACATATATGTCTATATATACAAAAACATATATTTTTATACAACCACACACACACACACAGACAAAAAAAAAAGGAGTACGAAGAAGTGTAACTATGACAACAAGAAAGGAGGAAAAAAAAAGCAAAAGATGAACAAAAATATATGGAGATATATAGATATATAAAGAAGTATGTTTTTTTTTCTTTTTCTTGTTGATGTTCTTTTGTTGTTGTTGTTGTTGTTGCCAGTCTCTTCTTCATCTCTTTTGTTTCTCACCTCTTTTTCTTCTTCTTCTTCTTCCAAAACCTCAAAGCATGTACGCAGACGTATAATTAGTGTCGCGTGTGTCTTTCAAGAGCCCCCAGAACGCGTTGGTCGAGTGCCTGAATGACACGCAACACCTCCGTCGCAAAGGCGCTTCCCGCCGGTGGCGTCTCTTCATGCGTCAGTGAGTGACGGAGCGTCGCCTCCGTTGCCCACATGTCACTTGACGCGGCGGCCACGCTACTTGGTTGCGGCGAGGGGTAATCCCCCGAGCCGACAAAGTGCGCGCTGGCGGATCGAGCCGCCTCGTGCGATGTGTCTCGCGACGTCTCCCGCGACGCGCTGTGCCCATTCCCCACCGCGCCGTGCGGCCAGACGGCAACGGGCGGCGCGTGCGGGGCGGTCACGAAGTCGACCATGGCGTCGAGCACCTCGCGGGGGGCGTCCGTCGCGGGCAGTCGCAGTTGGGACGCCTCGACCCAAACCGCCGCCCCCCGCGTCCCCCCGCACGCGAGACGCCCCCCGCGCACGAGGCAGTGCGTCGCGCAGGGGAGCCGCACCCGACGCGGAATGAGGCTTTGGCTTTGGGATTGTCTTTGGCTTTGGGATCGTCTTTGGCTTTGGGATTGTGGCGGCAGCACTTCCCCCCGCCGCCCCCCGCGCCGCAGTCGGCACACGGCGCGCACCGCCGCCACCGCCCGGCGCCACGGCGGAACCGGCGGACGGGCTGTGGTCGCCTTCCGCTCCCAATGCGCGGCGTATTGCGTCATGGCGCGGCGCTGCTCGATCAGCTCGCGGCGGTCCGCCTCCGCCCCGGCCACGGCGCGCGCGGCGAGGACGAGCGCCTCGAAGTGCGACACGTCGCCATCGCGGAGGTGCGCGTGGAGGGCGGTGCAGTGCGCCGTCAGCGCGCGGCGGTCGTTCAGCCACGCGGACTGCCGGTCGCGCGCCAACCGCTCCGCCGCCGCCGCCGCCGCCCACGCGTCCGACACGTTCGCCGCCAACGCGTCGCGCTCCGCCGTGATGGCGGAGAGGCGCAGCGAGAGGTCCGTGCACTCGCGCCGCTGGGCGTCGTGGGCCTCGCGCAGCCGCTGCAGCCGCGCACGCGTGTCCGCCAACTCCGCCGCGAGGGCCGTCGTCGAGGAGCGCTCCGCCGCAAGCTGACGCTCCAGCGCGGCGACGTGCGCCGAGAGGTGCGACTCGCGCGAACGCACACCGGAGGTGTCCGCCAACGTCAAGGACGAACCATCACGGGGGTCGTCCTCGACCATGATGCGCTAAATGTGTTTGTGGGAAATGATTTACGCGTGCACTCCACAGGATCCCATCATGAGAGTCAAAACCATACCATAGGGTAGAAACCAACAAGAGCCGCAACAACAGCCATGACAAGGAAAAGATAAGGATGAAACAGAACAACAACAGCAAGAACAAAACACAATAATCAAAAAGAAAAAATAGACAAGGGAGGAGGAAAAAAGAAAAAACAGCTCAACAAGAATGCTAAAACCCCATCAGCAACACCATCTCTCTTCACCCTTTTCCGACACACACACACAAAAAAAAAAAAAAAGCAAGCAAAACAAACACCAGTGCACACTCATAGAGAAAACGAGAGATCCCCTTCTTCGAATGCAAACATATATATATATATATATTTTACGTGTATATGATTGCATTGAACACGCCAAGTACTTTTTTAAAAAAAGTTATGTATATACTTTCACATAAACGGAAAAAGGAAGTAATATACAAAAAGAAAAAAAAACGCAAACCCAATCAAGCCTTACGCATGCCGTTAATGCGTAAAAGTCACATACTTCTCCAATAGTTTTTATTTCATCTCCCGATAAAATTTTTTTTTTATAATTTGTGTGTGTATGCTCGTAATACCAGCGCAAGCAAAATACTCGTTGGAATGTACGGACATGTCTGCTGGATCCTAACCGCATGAATACCTTTATTTTTTCTACTCTCATTTTTCTCTCTCCTTTTATTATTTTTGTTTTTTTACTTCCATTCTTACAACTTTTATTCTTCATTTTTTTTTTTTCTTGTGTGTCTCTTTTTTGAACCTTACTCTTACCATATATATATATATATATATATATATGTTTTCTTACGAATCTCTTATATTCTCTGTGTTTCGTTTCTCCACAATCCTTTCGAGCTTGCGCAGCAGTGAATGGATTTCCCCTAATTGATCATTGGCTACGTACAAGGCGGTGACGCCTCGTCTGTGTGCCACGGCGTCCCGCACTGTGGTCTGAGAGCGCCGCACGTGTCCGGCGAGTTGTCGCATCCGCTGCTGCACCGCCGCCACGCGCAGGGCGAGTTGTCGTTCCCGCACTGTCGTTCGCATTTTTCGCGCGCTAAGTTCCTCATATCGCCTCTCCACATCCCCCGCGAGCTCCGCGGTGGTCGCGTCGATTTCGGCGTGCGGAAATCCGCAAATCCACTTTCTGCAGCATTCGCCCGTTGCCTCGAGGAGCGCCTCGAGTGCGGCGTTCGGCGCCGTTCCGATGAGTCCGTACCGCTCCCCTCCGGCGTACAGCGCGGCGCGGAGGAGATTCGCCAACTTCGCGACCACCACGGTGCGCAGCGGAAGCGCCGCCACGTCGTCCTCCCCGACGGCCACACCGCCGCCCGTCGCGTACGGCAGCCGCCACGCCAGCGGCACGCGGGGCGACGGGGGCGTCGGGAGGCACGCGGCCCCTTTGTGCGTGGCGCGGCGGTACGTCCACGGCCCGTCGTGCTGCGCGCGCTGCGGCCACACGCACAGAAACGCCGCGTCCGCCCCGCAGCGCACCAGCGTGACGTTTCCGCTCGTCCGCAGCGACGCGCCGCCGCCGGCGAAGGCGAAGGCGAGGCGGAAGTCGCACCGCCGGCGCATGCGTTGGGGGGAGAGGAGGTCGGGCTCGTCGACCCACACCCCGCGCAGCGCGCCGTCCGCGTGCAGGACGAAGACGGCGTGCCGCCCCGCGTCCGCGTCGGCGCAGAACGCCCCGACCGCCACCGCCGCCGCCTCGCCGCGCAGGAGGAGATGCACAGCGACGCCCGTCTCCCCGCTGCCGCGCAGTGCGCCGTCGGGGATGTGCGCGGCGGGGGCGCCGTCGTCGCCGAGTTTCACGGAGAAGACGTCCCCGCCGCGCTTCAGCAGCAGCAGCAGCGGCGGCAGACTGCGCGTCGCGGCGATCGACGCGAGGGCGACAAAAGACCCCCGTTCGCCGCCCCGAGACGCCGTCGGGCAAAGCGCGGCGGAGGAGGACGTTCCCGTTGCGCTAATCGGAAGCGGAGCGGACGTCGATGGCGCGTCGGCGATGGGAAGCGGTCGCGGCGCGTGCTGTCGGCCGCGCGTGTCGTTGAGCGGCGCGACGAGGGAGGCGTCGCTGCCGTCTATCTTGTCCTCCAGCGCATCTGTGAGGGAGCGGCAGTCGTACTCGGCGAGGTTGCGAAATGTCACCCCAAGCACTGTGCGGTCGGGGCGGCGGACCGCAACGGTGTCGTCGGCGCACAAAAGCAACAAAATCGGCACCTCACTCGACGGGTGCCACGTCACCCCGACGACGGGCTCGCGCGTGATGAACTCACACACGCGGGCGGAAAGGACGTCAATGATGAAGTGCTGCCACTGCCCCGTGCTGATCGCGGCAACGTACTTGCCGTCCCCGGAGGCGTAGAGGCTGTGACGCAGCGAGCCGGGCTCACCGGTCGGCTCAAACCGCACGCGACGGGCGAGCGGAAAGGGTGTGATTTGCTCCTCACGCACGGAACTTGTCACGAGGAAGACGTTGTCCACCTCATCGGGCGAGACGGCGAGGAATGTGTCGTTTGCCAAGTGCACCAAACCGTTTGGCAGCATAGCGGTGAACACAATCACCTATGGATTCAAAGAAGTAAACGTCAAATATAGGTAGCAACGGAAAAAATCCTAATCTGCCTCTGCTAATACATGGATGTAATCCACAAATATAGAAAGAGAATGGAGAGCCAAGAAAAGAAAGAAAGGAAGAGAACAATGAAGGAACATAGTGCAAATAGAAACAAAAACAAAAAACAAAAAACGCAGTGCGAATGATAATAATAAAAAAAATCAAAGTAAACCAAAGGAACGCTGATAATGATACTTATCAAGAAAAAATAACAGAAGAGGAACAAAGGTCAGACACACACACACACACATATACGAAAAAAAAAAGAAGAAACACCTTCAACGGCTGTCATAACAAAAAAAAAAAAGATTATTTGTTTGCAATTTCTACACAAAATCTTTCATTCTCTGTTTCTCTTTCCTCGTCTTCTAACCTTTACTCTCTTCTTAATCTTTTTCATTCCTTCTTTTCTGTTTTTGTTTCCCTTTTCGCATTGATTGGGAGTTGTTGTTTTTTCTTGTTTGATACATACAAAAAGGAGGAAAAAGAGGGCAAGGGGTGTACGTTTGCGTGTGTGGATAGGAGAGGGATTTCTGCATACCTCTTTCGCAGTGTGTGTTTTTTATTTTCTGGGTTTTTTTTTATTTTTGTTTTCGCTTTTCTCACCAGATGTGATGATAAAGTAGCTTACTGCACTTCCCTCCCGATGTAATCTTCACACAGAACTTTTCCCCCTTCCCACTTATCCCTCTTCACTGTCTAACTACATTTGCGAGAAGAACGCATTCACGCACTCCATCAAAAAAAAAAAAAAAAAATGAGTTTAAAATCAAAAACAAACAAAAAGAGGTATTAAAAAAAAAGAATGATCAAGGCATATTCCACGTAATGTGAAAATTCTTCTTCTTTTTTTCTTTGTATTGTTTGTCGGTATCTCCTTTCGGGATTATTTTAAGTAGCCTTTGAGGTGATGACAAGTAATACTTCTTTCCTTGCCTGCTTTCTTCTTCTCTGCACCTTTTTTTTGACTTTTTTCTCTTCTTTACTGTGCGAGCCAAACATTGATATATACATACAAATACATATACATATACATATACATATATATATACACATATATATATATATATATATATATACCAATATAAGATTCATACTTGAGTGATACATGTGGTCTAATCCATAATGTCGCCCGAAGGAATTTCGTACACGGAGAGCTTGAAATGGCCGTCGATGGATGGCGGACGCGCCGAGACGAGCGCGGCTGGGCAGATGTGACGCATCTTGTGCGGCGGCACCTTGTACGACTCGGAGTGCGTGGTCCCAAAGTCCCTTGTGTCGGGGAGATTGTCGGCTGTTGGCGGCAGGCGTGCTCGCTTGACGTCCGGCTGTTCCTTTGCCGGGTATTCGGCGGTGTAACTTGTGATGCCATCGAATGGAAGCATCTGACGCGGCGCCTCGTCGCCGTGGAACGACTTGGGTGGCTTTGGGATCCTTCCATCCTCGATGCACTTGCGCAAGGGGTCCTGCATCGCGCCGTTTGTGGTCTCGTACACCCCCTTCAGCTTTGGGAGCGGCTCCTGCTTGTAGCGCGCGCGCTGGGAGTCGGGGAGGTGTCCGGGGAAGTCGTTGCGATGGGTGCTGGTGCCGGTGAAGGGGAGCGGGTCGCCGAGGTGCGGCACGGGCTTGAAGGACTCCGCGGGCCGCACTATCCTCCCCTCGAGCGGCTCCGACGCCTCCTGCTTCGTCGTCTTGAAGTGGCCGGGCTCCGCCTTGGTCGGCATCACCGCATCGCGCGGCTTGCGCAGGCGGTCGCGATCCGACATCTTCGGGACGTACTCGTCGCGGTATGTGGTTTCACCAAAGAAGGGAATCTTCGGCTCCGTGCAGCGATGCTTGCCGCACTCGCAGATACGGCAAACGCACGTGCGGCCATCACCATAGTCGAGACTCGCAATAGAGTGAAGCTGCGTCATGATTTTAGATGGCCTTTTTTGTTACTTTTTTTCCTTTCTGGATAGGATTGATTCCTTGGACGGATTTGGGGGGCCTGATGGGGATGCTTTACTTCCTTGTTTTCTTTCCTCTTTTACCAACGAGATTCTCGGGAACTTTTTCTGTCACGCGGACGAGCACTTGACGACCTATTTGTGGTTTTTTTTTTTAAAGACAGTAGATCAAAAAAAAAAAAGAAACACTTGTTGTTAAGGCATGTATGGTTCATTTGGTTGGGATAGCAAAGTTTAACCCGCAACAACACCAATAAAAAGTAGGTGCTTCAATGGGAAGGCATGTTATTGAAATATTATTGTGTAGCTAAAAAAAAAAAATGAAGTAAGGAATCATATACTTAGTCATACACAGATACGAAAAAAAAACAACATTTTTTCGTGTCTTCTTTTATTCCTTTTTTTGTAGGGCGGTTGTGGTTTTACAAAGAACTGAAACATTTTGTATTTGGTATCGCCTGAATCTAGACGGGTACACATTGTTGAAATATACATCTGGCAACAACTATACATATATAAATATATATGTTTAACAAGCATCGATACATAAAGAGTAGAGGAGTAAGAATCAAACAACAATGTCATTTTCGTATCTCGGTGCATGTGTTTCTGTCTAAAAAAAAAAAATAGCAAAAAAAAAAAGAAAAAAACAAGACAGCTTCACACCTTTAAACAGTTAGGACACACACCAATACTGTTTATCGCGCATAGGCATTTGCATATGCCTATTTAAAAATGAATGAGCGACGGTACAAAACCATTTATTGCTTTTTTTTCTTTTTTGTTTGTCTTGTTCCCTCCCTCTTTACTTTTCCATCTTTTTTTTGTTTTTGCTTCCTTCTCTTCACGTCTTTTTATTTATATATATTTTTTATTTTTCTCTTCCTGCGCATAAGTACATCAGAGGTTGCTGGTGCGCTTGCTCACGATTGTAGTCTTTTTTGCATACGCACAAGGCGCACGGTTACTTCCTGGAGTGTCATGTCGTCAAATGGCGTTGGCGGCCGTACATCCGGACGCGGTGCCGTCATTTTTCCACCGTATTGCTTCAAGTGCCGCTGCACCTCCTCCTTTGTTGCGGAGGTTTCCATGTGCTGTGTACCGAGCGCACGTATGGGTGCGTTAGACGAGGCGTGCGAGAAGACGGACGGGGCGTCGTTGCTTTCCACCTCTAGCGCCTCGTCGCGCCTCTCTCGCTCGTCTTCCGCCTCCGGCGGCGTTGGCGTTGGCGTTCGCTTCGTCGCTTTGGTGCGTGTGGCATTGGCGCGCGCCATGGCCGCGTTGTGTTGGCGTGTCATCCCATTGATGCGATGCGTGCGTGCGGCGGCGTCTGCCCGGCTGGGTCGCGGGCCGCCGAAGAGAAATCGGCGCTCCTCGCGCTCCGCCTCGTCCTGCTCCGCGCGCTTCGTCCCGCTCCCGAACCACGGCGCCTCAATGCACCGACAGCGCGGCACAATGCGGTGGCGATCGACGCCCGGCGTGTACGCCACGCCCCCCCGCCCGAGCGGCAGCGGAATGGCCGTCGGAAGGGGGCGGAGGACGCGGCCGGCGGCGCCAACTCCCACCACCGGCGCGCCGCGCAGCGTCGGGGCGGCCAGCGCAGCGAGACGGGGGGGGGCGGGCGGGGGGTCGTCCTTTTCCGGCGCGGCGACGACCGCCGGCGGCGCAACGGGCGGGGGGGCGGAGGCGGCGGGCGGGGGGCGGCGGCGGCGGAGAATGGACGCCACGCGCTGCGCATCCTCCTTGCGAATCGTCTGCTCATTGTTCAGAAACTGGTGGGTGAAGTAGAACTCAAAGCGAGGGCCACCGTAACGTACCATGGCTGCTGTCTCCGGTCCGTCGCTGTGTAAGGTGTATGGGACTCCTTTGCTCAGTGACTACTTTCTCTCGTTTTGCGTTGCTTTGTACCCACGCGAGATACTACAAAAAAAAAAAAAACCCAACACCCCCAAAAAAGAAGGAAATTTGCCCGGAAGGTACATAAACGAGGAGAAAAAAAAATATATATATAACGTCGGTATACATGTATACATAAGAACAACAACAACAAAAAGGAGATATATGTACAACAACAACAAAAAAAAAAACAGCCAAAAACAATTACAACATGACTGAGTAAAAAGTAAAAAAAAAAAAAAGATACGTCAACACAGACACAAAACTTGAGTGAGATTCATAATGAAACAGTTCAACGAAAACCAACGACATAAAGAATGATTCAATGTGAGCTTTGTAAGCTCAAAAACAACAACCACACATCCTTCCTGCTTTTTCTTCCTCTTCTTCTTCTTATTCTTGACTCTTCTTGTATTTTGCAATGCGTTTCGGAGCTCTTCTTTTCTTTTCCCTTTTCCCTTTTCTCCTTTTCTTTTTTTTCCCTTTTAATTTCGACCGTAGAACTGCGAAAGCAGTTCCTCCAATGAGACGCTTTTTCCATTACCTCCGTTTTCCGCACTTTTCGTGTGACGCATCGGTTGCGACAATCCAATGACTTCTGTTGCTGTCACCCCGCGAAGCCATTTATTTGTGGAGGTACAGAAATACTCATAACTTCCACCTACAAACACACCATCAAACACTACCCAACGCTCTCCTGCAGCCTCGGCCAGTCTCTTTGGCCATTCATACGATATTTGATGCCCCTCCAATAACATTTGACTCCGCTCCTTGACAAACCCATCAATTCGCTCTGCTTCCTCCTCTTCAGGGACGGTCTCCTCGGTGAAGAGACGTTTTTGCCGATGCATTGGCACATCCCACCAAAGTGGCAATACCAACACATAGTCTGCAATAAATGGAACTTCTTTCGTACTAATGGATGCAGACTCCATTTGTTTCATGTCGGCGATGAGTTTCGTAAAAAGTCTTTCGCAGAGGTCCTCATCGTATGGTACATCCAGAGTGAGCAGTAGAGGTCGCCCGCCCTTATTTAACTCGTCAGATCTGTACGCCGCCCCGACATCAAAGCTGAGGGCACTTCCTGCGCTTCCAAAGTAACGGTCCGTGTCAAGGAAAGCACTGCAGAAGTGGTTTGGCATTTTCTCCACTTCCAACGAGGAATTCCCACCCCCTGTTACGGTTTCCATGTAGGATCCTTCACGCGGGGAGGCCATGTAGGCATTAATAGGCGAAGCGCAGAGGTCTATAACGTGATACCCTGCAGCGTGCAAATGTTGCTTTAGTCGTGTGTCAGCGCACAGCTGTAGAGATCCTGTTGCAAGACAACCTTCATAGCGCAGCGCCAACGCTGCAGCACGAAGTGTGAAACGTGTAATGGCGTCTATACGACTATACGTTGTGCCATCGGTGTGCTCAGCAAAGTGTTTGTAGCACATCTCTAATTTTCTATACGCCGCTAGAGGTATACACACCGATGGGCAACCGCGACGGGCAGAACGAGGAATCTCCTTTGACCAGATAATGTCGAATTGGGCAATTGCACCTTCCATGCGGCGCTGCGATGCGGTTCGACCTACAAGCTCATCAGCTGCAATGATACGCACGCGAGGAGTGCAGTACAAGGATGGGGCTGTTAAGCACAAGGCTCTTTCTACAAACCTGGCCGCCTCTTGGCAGCGTCGTGAGAGGTCGAACTCCTTTAGAAGACGGCGAATTCCACTCACCACCGCCGGATTACTCGGCGCATCACACTTGAGAGAGAGGTCTCGAATAAGTTGTGCATCATACGTGACGCCATCGGGAAACGTCGACACCATAGCAGTGGTTGGGAAGAAATGGCAGGTATCGACTTTATCAGTGGGACGGGTGTCGCGAGCGACTTGTGAGAGGACCCACTTTCCAAGCGCCTCTTGGCTATGACGCCACAGCTTTGACGGCTCGTTGAAACGTAATTCCGGGGTCGCCTCAAGAGCGGCGAGAAAGTCACGGCGGATCGCCGACCACTGAATATTCGTCAGCACCTCGCGATGAAAGCAGAGGGCAGGGTGTGCCGCATCTACTGGGCTCCCTTCACTTGTTCGCTTCATGCTTTGCCCACTAAGAATAAATAATAACAATAATAATAGGCAAAAAGGAATAATAATAATAATAATAATAATAACACAATACATATGTGTAAAACGAGGTAAAAGGCGACCACAACGGTGTGGAGCTGTTTAAAGCATCATTAGAAGGATGCATGTATGGAGCAACAGTTTCATCCCACTATCACTATATCGTCCAGAAAAAAAAAAAAAAACTTACAGAGGACCTCACTTCTTGTATTGTCATCATAATCATAATCATCACCATTATCGTCGTCATTGTCACTGTCAACCAATGTTATCTGAGCTATGCGTTCAAATGGAAAGATATTTTAAAATTTGCTTGAAGCGTGTATTTTTTGTGTGCATGTATCTAATGTCGCGTTGCCTGGGCTGCCACGTGAATGACATCCCAAAGGTTAGTAAAAATAGATCCCACACTATCAGCAATCACATTTTGTATATATTGGGCTGCCTGTGCGTTAGAAAGATCGAGGCGAAGTTTTTCCTGTACCTTAAGAAGATTGACACGTGGATCAAGCTTTCCATCTCCTGATATCTGCGGAATCGAGGCATCAACCATGAGTAAAAGCATACCAAGCAATAATGGTGCATGCTTACGTATAATATTATATGAACTACAGCAATACGACTTAAACTCCGCATATCCATCACTCTGTGGACCGCCTAGGGCTTCAACCATCTCTTTGTTAATCTTCATTGGTGGCGGAAACGGCTTGGGGTCATTACCTAATATATAACCAAAATCAATATGTAAAAGTCGTCCATCATGTGTCACAAGAATATTTTCAAGATGTCGGTCACCTATACCGAGAATAAATGTGAGAACACAATAGCCTGCACAACTTTTTGTAAAACGATCCATGGCATCTTGGTACGCGGCAGGAGTTGCATTGTGCAGGCGTATATGCTTCACCACATCTCGTTGCACACTCTGAAATGTGACAACCTCTGGTACAAGTTCCACAAGACCTTCATCTGCACCCGTCGCGAGAACTCGATAAGGGCTGAGACAAAGGTCGAGACCATCTTGTCGCAGTAGCGAGTCAATAAGTTCAATAATTTGAACCACCAACTGATCCTGTCGCACGTCGTCTCCCATTTTAAAGATGATGTCCACATCCGCAGGAGGGTGTGCTAGGGGGTTGAGAACAAACGTGGACTCCCGCTGCGTCCCCACGGAGACATCATCTTGAAGTGAGGTCCAATTGCAGTTGCCGCTACTAGTGCTACGGGCAATGTTCTTACTTTTTGCATGCGGAAGAATATCACTGTTGCCCACCACAGCATCTTGTTGGGCAATAAAGGGGAATTTAATAGGCATTTTGGCGCTCTTAAACATGTACAGACTGGACGACGTGATTCCAAAAACGGCCACACATGGATGTGTTGGAAGTGTTATAATTGCCCCACCTCCACCTCCACCTCCACTATTACTACCACTTATGGCATCAGACTTCATATCTGTCAAATCTTTTGCAAATAGTTCACCCATGCCACACTTCCTTGCATCTACAAGGGCCTTGGCCAGGTCAATCCGCTTCACACGATCACGTGGGTCCTTCATAACGGTGCGATAAAGAGAGCGCAACGCTGCCATTAATTGCCTCTGCCCTCTAATACGTTGCAAAAAGTGCGGCTTTTCTGTGTCAAGTGTGGTTTCCAAATTACATAAAAAGTCGACATATTTTTTTTGCTGCTGCTGTTGCGACTGTTGTTGTTGTTGTTGTGGCTGTTGTTCTTCGAGGGACGCCTCAACAGCAACGTACCAGACGAGCGTAGAACAAAGTTCCCAACAGTCAAGTGCACGGCGCAGAAGAAACTGTTTAAGCTCGTCGCCAACGTCATAGCGCACACCTTGCACCAGTTGTAGAAGAAACCGTAAAAGGCGTTCATCGGGTTGCCGATCAAGGACTCGAATCGCATAGTTCCGTACATGGGCAACTTTGCGAAAGTAAAATGAAAGACAAACGAGAGCTTGGGCAAAACTAATAGGTTTCCATTGCTGCATCGCCTTGAGTGCCTCCTGTTCCTCTGCCCGATTATCCCAGTTCACGCAGCGCATGAAAGGAATAAAGTACTCAGGATCACGCGTGAGAAAGGTACGAAAGCGCCACAAAAGCATTTCATCATCAACCCGCAATCCATCCAGTTGAATAAGAGGTCGACGGGCAATCTCAAGAAGTTGTCGACGGTCTAAAGGGCCTGGTTGTGTATCAGCATTCGATATAAGAAAAAGTGACCTCGACACCGCCGCCGCTTTCGCCTCGCAGAGATTCTCGTCTCCTGCCCCGACATCCACAAGCGGGCGGGTTGGGGTTGCGGCAAACGCTGTAAGGGGAACAGACTGCGACACCGCCGCCACATCCGCCGGGACGGAGAGGAGAAACACGGGCAGCCGATTGCTCGCCTGTGGCAACTCCACAGAGAGTGTGGGAACCCCTTCCTCGCCTTGTGTGGAGGCGAGCTCCAACTCCCGCAGCCGCTGCTCGACGAGTCGATCCATCCACGGAATGGGCTGCAAAAGCCCGTGGTGGAGATCGCGCGCGAGGAGTTCCCATGGAGGTGTGGACTTCTTCTCCCCTCCGCAAAGGCGGTAGCGCCGCGGCCCCGACTTGAGCTCCCCGCGCGCACTGAAGGGGTGAAAGAGGGCTTTCCCAACCGGACCGCGACTGCCATGCACGCAGCACTCCACCACCGCATCGAGGGGAACATCGCGGACGGCGATGGGGAAAATAATCCATTCGTCCAACGCACCATCCTCGCTGTGGGTGTGGGAAGAGTGGAGAAGCGGCGTGATGGGTTGGTCCATGTGCAACATCTGCAACGTCAAATACAATGAGTCCCCCGTGCAAGTGGAATGCACCCCATTCACACTACGCAGATGAACCATGTAGTGGTCCCCAATGTCATTTGCCGCAATGAAGTCATAACTAGGTGAGACCCAATGAAACACATCATAGTGCTTTCGCTCTTGTAGAGCAGAGGCAATGGTACTCTCGTTTGTAGCCATCAGGTCCAATAGGCGGAAAACGCTACCTCGCTGCTTTCCTTTTTTAAAATTTATTTATTTATGGTATTCATAATAGTTTTCACAATAGTATTAACAAGCAATTAAAAGTCAAAATTATATTCAAAAAAAAAATAATTCAAAAAAAAAAAACAAGAGAGAAAATAGAAAGAAGGCAAATAAAAAGGAAAAAAACACAGAGATACACAAACAAACGAAAAAAAAAAAACACTTCATTGTAGGACGCATTATACACACACACATAAGAGCAAAAAAAAGTCAGGAGAGTTTCAAGATAGGAATCTGAGGATGAAGCACTTAGCGGCACAGCGACTCCATGTCTCGAAAAGACAAAGACAAAAAAAGATATTTTGAGTGACACTGTGAACGAGCAAATCTATAAAATAATAACAAAATTAGCAAAAACACGCACAACAAAAACAAAAAACTATATTCACGAGGGGTTTCCTTCTCATTCTTTTCCATTTTTTTTCTTTTCTGTTGAATTCCTTTACGTACAGCTTTCCATAGGAATCGCTTGCTGCTTAATACCCCGCCTCGTGCACAAGGTGATGATAGGACGACGCGACAGGACGCCCAGACGCATTTGATTTCCTCTCTCCTTCCTTGTCCTCTGCCTTCTCTTCTCTTTTGTTCTCTATAGCCGTTGCTGTGGCAGGTGATGGTTTGATAAGGCCTAACATCTCATACAGTTTATCCCGCGCGGCACGTACCTGTATCGCATCATTGGCGTCCCATTGTGTTGCCGTGAGGTGTTCCATTGCGATGGCGCACCCATCCAATGACGCGCTGGCCGCTGTATGCACAAGCAGTGCGCTATACATATCCGTTGCCATTTTGGCTCGCACCTTTGGGTAACGCGATGCGATCATGACGAGGCTAAGCAACCACGCTCCTTCGCGCGCGGCCGCTATTGGACTTCGACAAAGATCCCCAAGCACCCCAACGAGTGGCAGCACCGCATGAATGTTCGTAGCGAAGTGTTTCAGTTCGCTACGAAGCAGCTCCACCACATTCGCGTGTTGTGCCTCATCAAAAACACCAGCGTTGATGAGGCGATCCACCGTTCCACAGAGGGGTACAATAACGCGCTCATCGTGTCTGTGCTCAACGGCAATGGCGACGAGGACACCACTGAGACGCATTGGTTCACACACCGATGCACCAAACGCACCGAGAAAGGCATCCATGGCGGGGGCAGTGAGGTGTGCCGAGAGACTACCGGCAGACACCGCGAGTCCCTCTGCCACCGCAGCTGAGAAGAGTGGAAGACCCAGTAAAGGCTGAGCCACATGAACAAACACATCCCGCGGTGACGACCAATCAAGCGCGGTAGCACTCCTCATCACACGATGCAGCGCTAACATGTCAGACGCATGTTCCCAGTCATTTACCTCTTTCTGATCAGTCACATCCTCATTTTTGTTGATGTGATTCGCTTTCTTTTCTTGGAGTCCCTCTTCATTGCTGTTGTGGGGATCATAACTCCTATGGCTGAGAAGATCCACGACTGCTTGCAGGCCAGGACGTCGTAGGCGATCGAGTTTTTCCATGGATTGCTTCAGTGCCCCACGCAGCACATCTAGAAGCGTGTCGCTGCGCAAAAAGGAGGAGCAGTGTGTCACAACTAGCGGCAGCGAGGTGAGCGCCTCGAGGCGCACAAAGGAGCCGACATCCCCGCGGCGGTCCGTGTCATAGTCCGCGAGGGCATCGAGCAAGTGCTGAGTCACAGACTCGGCCAGCTTCTCTGTTAAAATACTTTTCGGAAGGCGCATGACAATCCGCCGCATGGCGCGCACGGCGTTGCGACGTGCTTCCGCATCACGCGCGTCACGGTGCTCCTCCGGTCGTGTCGCCATCATCGCGGCACGAAGAAGCACCGAATAGCACAACGCTTCCTCTCCTGTTTCAGCCGCTTCTTCTTTTGGGACAGAGTTTTCTGGGGCCACCAAGGGCATAGAGAGTATGTCCCATGGCAGGGCTCCCATCGCGAGGAGACAGCCACGTCTCTCCATCATTCCACGACGTCCTGTTGCACCTTCAAGTAAACGTGTCACCGACTTTGTCCGCAGCGCAGGCGAAAAAGCCGAGTGGTGGGCGGCAGTAAAGGCCTCATAGGCATCGGCCGCCGCCGCTTGAAGCCAGTCAAACAGCTGTCGCCACGTATCCTCAAAGAAATCCTGCAATCGTTCAACAGTAGAGACACGTGCCATACTACCACCGACGCGCGGCACCTCTACTGTCGCTGGAAGTGTCAATTGGCGTGAGGACATGGCGGCGATGAGCTCACAGCAGGCTTGTCGCACATATTCTCCACCACGTGAGCGGAACAGCCGCGCCGCGTCTAGTCTTGGAACGAGGGAAGCCATCAACGTGCACTGCGCCTCATCCCAGACAGAGGCTTCCAGAGAGTTAATAAGAGCGGCAATGCCCAAAATGGCGCCATGACGCACCGCCGCACCACCACCACCCTCTTGCGACGATACACGGCGCACAAGTTCGGAAAAGACAGCCGCAACCGTTACGTGTGGATCCAAAATTGCAAGGCAGCCAAGCGCTTGCGCTGCGCAGGAACGAACACGACGGTCCCAGTGCGACAAACGAGAGTTCACGAGTGCCTCTACAAGCCTAGAGCGATAGGTCGCGTTCTCAGCGACACGCGGGGCGACGCGGAGATAGGCGTTCGGCAACGCTGCGAGGGAGAAGAAATCCATTGTCGTCACTAGACGAATGCCATCTGGAAAGCTACCGAGACGGCCAACGCATTCCTGAAAGGCCGCAGCGGCCGCTCGTCGGACATGCACCTCGCGATCGAGTAGGGCAGCAACGACGAGTGCCCCGCTCAACCGCTGCACATGGGCAACAAGATCAGACGCATTGTATGCGCGCGCGATGGACCAGCAGACGTAGCACGCCGCATCTCGCACATGCGCACCAACGCTGTATGTTCCCTTGCTGAGGTCAAAAGCGAGACCTTGTGTAATGATAGGCACAAGGGTGTCGAGTCGCTGCGGGTGCAGTGCACCACGGCGGCACAGCTCTGCAAAAGCGAGGAGTCCACCGTGCCAAGCGCCATCCGCGTTTACATTTGAGAAGGCATCGAAAACAGCTGAAATGACATCTTCTGCCATGGCTCGCGGGAGGCGGTCACAAACACGCCCAACACCTTTTGCAGCGCTCCAGCGCACGACAGTGTCTTTGTGCCCTAACGCCTCAAGAAGTAACCCAATAGTCTCCTCCAATCCGTCCTCATACTCAATTGCATCATCACTGTCGACATTATCCATGTCTTCCTCATGGTATGCAACGGCACGATGAACATCACCATCGGGACAACTAACACTAGGAGGTTTCGAATGGGGAGTAATACCATCCGTCGCGATATTTGGGTCAGGAGTATTACTATATCCATTAGGAGATTCTTTGTGGTTCTTTATTTCGCACTCCGTTTTTCGGTTTTCCCTGTTCTCGTCATGACTCATATCATCATCCTTGTAGGAAGGCACATCTTTGCGGAGGTTTTGATCCAGTGAGACGACGTGACGCTGGTACTTCCACGGTGCAGCTCGCTTTTTCAGTAGTGTCAAGCCGAGTCGTTGCACCACCTTCACCGCAACTTTGCAGACGAGCGTATCGCTTCCACATCGATCGAGGAGTGCAACCACACTTGGAATCAGTGGTGGAGCATACGGCGCTAGTTCACGGCGCTGACCACACTTTAATGTCTTTGCAAGGGCCAGGAGGACTCCATGGAGGAGCACACTCCCATTCGTCACGTCGTTGACGGTTGTCTGTGCAAAAGCGAAGAAGCGTTGGCGGTGCACCTCGCCATCTGGACGCGTCAGAAGTCGAGCGACAAGAAGGGCCGCCCCATCCCGACACTTGGAGGTGTCACTCAGGAATGCAATGGCTGTGTCAAGGACAGCGTCAGACAAGGATTTACCCGTACAATCACTTGTACCTGCCCCATTCAAACTTGTGCCAGCGGCGGTGTCGATGAGACTGAGGGAAAACGGGACGAGAACAAGATTGGATAACCATAGCAACAAACAATAGCGCACCTCCCATTCGTGGCGCGCCGCAGGATTCCCCTGCCACCAACGCAGCGCATAAAACACATCCTCATACAGTCGAACCTCATTTGGGAAGTATGACGTGGAGCATTTCTCGCCCGCTGTCTTTACAATAACATAAATGGCACGACTGATTTGATGAACTGCCGTCTTGACCGCATCCGCATCGTACTCGTCGTAGCAACGCCCCAATAAAGCTCCCCCCACTTCCACTTCTGCCTGTGCCTCGGACTTTACTGCATTCGCCTCCAGGCGCCAGACCTCTGCCGCTTCAGGGAGGAGGCGCTCAAGCATCTGCACCAGCGGCCCCAGCAGCCCCTCGAGGTGGGCGTGCAGGAGGTGTGGGCTCTCCTGATAACGCCCTACAACGCGCTCAAGCCGTTCCAGCGCCGCTGCCGCTCCATCAGGTGTGGAGGCTGCTGTCGGGACGAACGCAAAGCCATTAGACGGTAAGGCTGCATCAGCGCGGGCGAGCAGAGCGGCGCACTCGTTCATCTCTTCAAAGAAAACAGGACCGCAATCATCGCCATCGCCATCGCCATCGCCATCGCCATCGCCATCAACAGCGTCACCATTCTTCGTGTAGTTCTCTTCATTTTCGCATTCCTCACCTTCAACCAATTGATGTGCCTTCCTATCGACACCATCACCCTCTTTAAAATCGATGAGAGAATCCATTTTTCGTCAGTTTGCCTATCTATTTGAAAAGACGAAAAAAAACTTAATGGGTATACCTAACTTCCTTTAAAGGGGAAAAAAAAAATTATAAAAATAAGAGAAACCTTTTTTGTTAAGGCCTCACACACTGCATTGCACTGTGCTCAGGATGCAGATAAAGCTCATTCATTTTAGCAACAATGTTAAGAGACAGATCAGCATTTGATCTTTTTCATAGCATTAATAACTATATATATAAAAAAAACATTCAGTAAAGTAAAAAAGAAAAAAATGACAGAAGAACCTTCGCATATCTTCAAAAAAAAAGAGAGAGTGAGAGAGAGAGGTAACCACAGAAATCAGCACTTCTCCTTTTCTTTCTTTCCTATATCCACATTCACTTGGCAAAGAACACAAAGGAAATGAATGAAAATTAAATTAAGAAACAAGCTCCCGGATACAACTCCCAAAAAGAAATAAAGGATGAAAAAACAAAAAGAGCACAGTTCTAACACTCCGTGCTACTCATTCATGGACTACCGCTCTGGGAAAGGTTTTTTTTTTTTGTGTGTGTGTGATTGGAGTCTTGTAGGAGAAAAAGCCACTTACATATAAAATAAAAACATAGAAAAAAAATATTTGACTGCAAGAAAAGTCGCTCTTAGTAGCCTTTTGTTGCATTGCTTACATAAAATAATCCTTCACCTTCTTTCCTTTTTCTCTTTATATTTTCCAAACACATTTTTTATTGATTCCCCGCAGCACACTCGACTTTCGACAATCTTTTATGAAAGATAACTGCTTCTTCTTTGGATGGAGGGGGAGATGTGCGTATACGCATATACATGGATATGACCACATTATCATTCCGAAAGGAAAAGAGAGAGAAAAATAACTCATGCCTTAAGCAAAGAAGCGTGAGAACAGTACACACAAATACTGAACGACGTCAAAAGTAAAGAAAGGAAAAAGGGGCACTCTATCGCGGAGCCATGCGGAGTGCGCCATCCAGTCGAATGCACTCACCGTTCATGTACGGGTTCGTCAGGAGGTGGTGCACAAGTGCGGCGTACTCCATTGGTCGACCAAGACGAGACGGATGGGGCACAGACTTTTCAAGTGAGTTCCGTGCAGGATCGGGAAGTCTTCCAAGCATGGGTGTCTCCATCACACCAGGGCAGATCGTATTCACACGGATACGATGCATTGCCAAATCACGGGCCATTGGAAGGCAGAGGCCAACCACACCACCCTTGCTGGCGGAGTACGCTGCCTGCCCAATCTGTCCTTCGTACGCTGCCACACTTGCGGTGTTTATAATAACTCCACGATCCTCTTTATCAGCGGCCTCGTTTTCTGACATAGCCTGCGCCGCAAGACGTGCAACATTGAAAGTTCCAATAAGATTCACACGGATAGTACTTGAAAACTTGTCAAGTGGGTGCGGCCCTTGCTTGTTGAGAGTTCGCATGGCACCTCCGATACCTGCGCAGTTAACGCAGCCAAATATGTGGCCATAAGACTCTTTTGCAACCTTTATGGCATTCAATACATCCTCTTCCTTTGATACGTCTGCATGAACAAATTTACTGTCAATGGATTTCGCCACTTCTTGTCCTCCTTTCTCATTTGCGTCCAAAATGGTGATTTTGGCACCCTCGCTTGCCAAAAAACGGGCTGTAGCTTCACCCAGTCCGGAGCCACCGCCAGTAACGAGAACGGATTTTCCAGCAATCGAACGAAGAACCTTGGAAGAAATAGACATTGCCCTTAAAGCTTAACTTTTGTATTGTATATTCGTATTTTGTATATATATATATATATATTTATATATATATGTATAACGTATGTAGTACCTTTTTTTTTCTTGTGTGTGTGTTGTTTTACACTACGATTGAATGAATTGAAGAATGCGCGATAATTAAATAAAGAAAAACAAAGAAAATACATAGCAAATGTGACTGAGAACGACATAAAAAAAATAATAATAAAATAAAGTGGAAATACCGCAGAGTAACTAATAGATACGAATAGAAGCACTTTCTGATGTTTCGAGTTGTGCGATACCTCAAAATGAAAGAGTTTTTTTTTTTTCTTGTAACTATTCCACATTCGTGGTCAAAGAAAATCCGTGAATCAACGGTATCTCGGTCTTGAGTGCTGCATTGACTAATCGGTGTTGCTGCACCAGCGATTTATCACGAAAAGCAGACGATGTTACCGATATCTTGAAGAAGCTTCCGCAGCCTCCGCTGGCATCCACAACAGTAACAGCGCTCACCGGTTTCAACAGTTCACTGGCCTTTAGCTTCGCCTCAATGTCAGTAGCTGTTATGGCAAGACATAATCTTGTGGCACGCAGCATAGGCAGCCCCCCTATATACAATCTACACAAAGTTCAAGCAAAATATGCAAAATCATAAAACATTGTTATGAGAACACATCATAGAATCCAAAAAAAAAGACAAAAAAAAGACAGAAAGAACAAAAGATAAACAACAAATAGCATCATTAAAAAATGAGAATAAAAGAAAGACAAGTAAACTACATAGGAAAAACATCATGTACAAAAAAGAAAAAAAAAATGGAACAATAATACATAGAAAGATGATTGAACTGATAAAAATTTTGACACCCGAGCGAACAGTTTTTAGCACATGAACAAAAAAAAAAAAGCAAAAATAGCGAGGCAAAATATAACCCTAATAGAGAAAATGGAGGGGGAAAAAAAAAAAATGGACATACTACTTTCCTACCTCGTTTTACATCTTTTTGCTTCTTAGTGTTTTTGCTTTACTTTTTTACTTTCGCTGTTACTTTTCATTAGTGTTTGTTTTTGCCTTTTTGTTGTTGTTGTTTATTGTCGAACGGGAAAATGTTGGCGGTCTTTATGTACACTATTTCAGATAGGGGCGAAACCGTTGTCGTTCGTCCGAGTGGAAAGCTATTTCACACATAAGCTGTTCTCGCACTGCATCATCGTACACTGTGTGAACCCAGTAATCCACCAGTGAGCTGCAGCATTCGGGCAGCAATTTGTATCGCATTACCTCATCAATGAGGAAACGTACCCATTCCACCTTGATAAACTCGAGGTCCATCTCCCCAAGAAATTTAAGAATGCGGGTAATACGGAGGTTGTTGTGTGGATTTAGGCGCAAATTGGTATACCGCTCCCTCCAGAGTGCCCCATCGTCAAGTCGCTTGAAGCGCGCGATGCCAGCATCGGGGAGTAGAGCCTCCAACTCCATACCATAAAATCGCAACATCATCTCAAAACTCCGGAATACACGCTGCATGACTTCTACATTGCTTCGCATCATTTCAATTTCGGTCTTTTGCAACTGCGGGGCGAGTCGGTTGAGACCAGGCTCTTGAAGCGGAAAGAGCCATTGAATGTAATGGTGTGTCCGCTCAAGACGATCGAAGTCACCCGACCAATTTTCGTGAATCTCATCAATCGTCTCATTTGACGGGGCTGCGCTGGCAAGGTTTGAGTAGAAAAAGAGTGCCTCGAGTTGTAAAGGATCGTCAAACTCGCGCGGCCGCGATGGATAATTGCTACGGTACTCCACAAGATCCGTGGAGGAGCACCGCCACATGGCATCGCGGTTTCTCTTGCCAGCAAATTTTGTCTCCATTTGAAAAGGAAAAAGAACCCACAATATCACAGATTCTTCACGACACACAGAGTGGTAGAACATAACCAGAAACGGAAAAAGAATAAGAAGAAAAAAATAGAAAAAAAAATAGAAAAAAAAAATAATAATTTTCAAAAGCATACATTGAGCAATAATAATAACTACAAATCGATTAGCCCTCTTTGTGAAAATATCTTAAAAAGATACTGTCCAAGCTTAAAAGAGCAAACAACAAAAAGATTAAAAAACAGAGTGAAATCAACGAAAAAAAAAAGCATTCATATGAGTATTCACTTTGGATCAGTAAAATAAAGCCAAATTAGGGAAACATAATGCCTGCTTATCTCCACATTGCGTTACTTAGTCCATCTGCTGCATGGCCTTGTCGGCGGCGGAAATCTTGCCCTTACCCTTATCGCTCTTTGTGCTGCGGTCCTTGCGCTCGAGAATGGCCTTGCGGTTGTGGTTCAGCTTCAGCTTCGTGATCTCCACGTTTGATGGGTGCACGCCAACAGGGACAGTTGTGCCGTTTGCCTTTTCGCGGTTTACCTTGTCAATGTGGATCACCCACTTGAGGCGGTAGCACGCCGTGACCTTTCCCTCGTGGCCCTTGAAGGCACCACGCTTCACACGCACCTCATCATCCTTGCGGACGGGCATGGCGCGCACATTGTACTTCGCGCGCAGCTCCTTTGAGAGCGGAGCACTCATGAGGATGCGGCGCACATGACTTGGCGCCTGGAAGTGAGCGCGGCGGGCCTTTCGGCGGCTTCCACACTTAATGCTGGCCATGTGGAAATAGAGACTATGATAATAATAATAACAATAACAAAGAGCATGCAACAAAAGATGTAAAAGAAGAAAGATGAGGATACATTCGTATATGCATGTTTACCATATATTGGGAGAAAACCAAACGATAACAACAAGAAAAAAAAAAACTTATAGTATCAACAACAACAACAATAAAAATAACGACTTCGAAAAAATGTGTAGTACGTGACCCATTTTTCTCTTTAACTTTTTGTTAAAGTTTTTTCTTTTTTTTTGTCCCTTTTCCTTCGCTTTGTCATCCTGTGAACCACCTTTAGTTCACTGAATAGCAAAAAAAAGAAAAAGAAAAAAACCCCGTTAAAATCATAAATTAGTTTTGTTTTCTTCGCCTTTCATTCTTTTTCGTTTTGATAACTTGTTTGCGTTGTGGATTGTTCATGCAACCTTTTCTTTTTAAATGAACTAACAGAAAAGAAGTAACGAAAGTAAACACACACACACAAAAAAAAAAAGACTCCTTACTGCATCCCATATGTTTCCCTATCACTTTCCCCACCCCCCACTTCATTTGTTCGTGTAATATTTGCTTCATTTGTTAGCATGAGATTGAAGCCATAGTTTTTCCACACTCTTCTTTTTTTTTTTTTTTGTTGGCTGTCTTTCCTTCTTTTCCTTTACTTAAAAAAAAAAAAACGTTTTCCTTCTTTATCTCATTATATCTTTTTTTTGTTGGTTTTGCTCCCAAGGCTCCTACTGTTTGCACAATATCCAGCATACATGGGTCATCCAAAATTAAAGACTAAGACGCTTAAGTGGAGCGCTTCCATTGCCATACTTCGCGGCCAACTTGCGTCCAATCTCCACGGCCTTTTCAACAGTGATGCCGAAGTGCTTGTAGAGTGCATCCGCGGGTGCAGATGCGCCGAATCCGGTCATACCAATGTGGTAATGCGAATATTTTTCCCATCCGAGACTGACGTACGGTTCAATAGAAAGGACAGGAACACCATCGGGAAAGATTTCCTTTTGGTATTCCTCCGACTGCTCATCAAAGAGCTCCTGACAGGGCATTGACACAACAGTCACTCGCACCTCCGCGGAGAGTGCCTTGGCGGCATCCACGGCGATGGACACTTCGGAACCGGTGGAGACAATGATGAGTTGGGGTTTCTCCGCCCGCACAATCGCATAGGCTCCCTTTGCCACGCCCTCCAAGGAGGAGGCCGGCTGTGGCACCGTGTTCTGTCGGCTCAGGCAAATGACAACGGGTCCCTTCGTGCGCTCGATCGCCACCGCCCACGCGCCGCTCGTCTCGGTCTGGTCGCCTGGTCGCATCACCAAAAGGTTTGGCATCGCACGCAGACCAGCGACCAATTCCACCGGTTGGTGTGTAGGGCCGTCCTCGCCAAGGCCAATGCTGTCGTGGGTCGCGACATAAATCACGTGGTGATGGCAAAGTGCGGCGAGGCGCACAGCGCCAAGGGCATAGCCGATGAAATTGAGGAAAGTAGCACCATAGGGAATGACACCACCATGTGCGTCAAGACCATTCATGATGGCGCACATCGCATGCTCGCGGACACCAAAGCGAATATAACGACCGTTTGGTGTCTGTTTTTGGAAGTCCACAAGCGCCGCTGATCCTGGGCGTGTGAGATTACTCGGGGTCAAATCTGCTGAGCCACCCATAAGAGCTGGTACAGTGGGAAGGAGCACAGCAAGGGTATTCTCACTTGCCTTACGCGTCGCAATGGACTTGTCGTTGAGGGGCAACTTCGACTTCCAACCTTGAGGGAGTTCACCCTTGAGCTGTGCATTCAAGGTTGCAGCCTCGACGGGGAATGCTTCAGCGTACTTGTGAAGCAGTGCGTTCCACTCTTCTTGTTGCTTTTGGCATGTCGCGACGTGTTTCTTGAACACATCATACACAGCTGCTTCCACGTTAAACTTTTTAGTAGGATCACGACCAAAACGTTCCTTCACTTGCTTAATATCGTCTTCACCAAGAGGGGCACCATGCACCTTTTCCGTTCCTGCTGCGCGAGAGCCAAAACCAATGGTCGTATTTAACACAATCATCTTGGCTTTACCCTTTACAGATTTACACTCGGCGAGCGCCTTACGAAGGGCACCAAAATCTGTATCAGCGTTGGACACCTCAATAACATGGAAACCAAGAGCCTCATACTTTTCTTTAGCCTTTTCCGTGAAGGCGAGATCTGTGCTGCCGTCAATGCTGATACGGTTAGAATCATACACGAGGACAAAGTTCTCCAGAGCGAGGTGACCAGCGAGGGAGAGAGATTCCTGACCAACACCTTCCATCAGACAGCCATCTCCACAGAACACGTACGTCAAATGGTCAAAGAGGTTAAACCCTGGGCGGTTATACGTTGCAGCCAGTTGTGCTTCCGCTATGGCAAGCCCAACAGCCTCACCAATACCTTGTCCCAAGGGTCCAGTTGTCACCTCAATACCAGGTGTCACACCACGTTCAGGGTGACCAGGGGTGATGGAGTTCCATTGGCGGAATTGTTTCAAGTCATCAAGGCTTACCTTGTAACCACTGAGATGCAGCATAGTATACTGCAGAACACAGGCATGTCCGTTTGACAGAACAAAGCGGTCACGATTAGGCCAAGACGGGTCCTGGCTGTTGTATTTCATCGCTTCCGACCAAAGAAGGTACGCAATAGGTGCCATACCCATCGGTGCTCCGGGGTGGCCACTATTAGCAGCCTGCACAGTATCAGCCGCGAGACAGCGGATACAGTTAGTTACAATCTCGTCGTTATTGGGCATTTCCTTTTCTTTATTATTTCTTCTTCTCTCTCTCTCTCTCTCTTTTTTCTGCTACTTTCTTGGAATGATATGTATTGTATTAATTGGTAAAAATATCGGCTTAATGTGACAGTGTTCGAATGCTTGACTTTTGTTAAACTTAAATATGTGATTACAAGGAATACAAGGAACAAACAAACAAACAAACAAAAAGAAATCCCATTTGAGTGAAAAACGTTATCGAATAAAAAGAACACACAAAAGCATCAAAGTTATACATATGTGACACATTACCTCACACAGACAAGAGGGAAAAAAAAAAAGTATAAGAGCAAGAAAACTTCCTTGACGAAAGCATATGAGCTGATTCTTTTTCTGTTTTTTTTTTTTAGAAAATAAAAAATGGTCTTTGAGTCAAGATCAAAAATATAAAAAAAAAGGTGCAACCCCATGAGGATTCTTACTTCTTCTTCTTCTCGAGCTTCTTGAGGTAGAATTGGAGCTCGGCACCCTCAAGAATGGCGCCGTCGGCGCGGCCCGTCTGTCCGGGGCGGCTCGTGATGCGCGCGAGGAGACGGCCCTCCTTGAGCTGGTCGGCGATGGCCTTCTCGATCTTGTGGTTGCGCCGGCGGTAGGCCCACTTGCGCCGCAGCTCATTCGATGCCTTCTTCACGTCGTACTTCTCCGCGGCGGCGTGGGTGCTCTTCTTGTTCTTCTTCTTGTCGGTCGACTTCTGCGCGACCTTCTTCGCCTTGGCGGCGTCGAGGTCGATGCCGTAGTGCTTGGCGTACCACAGCTTGAACGGGGCGGCGTCGACGACAATGACGCAGTTCTTCACGAGCGTCTTTGTGCGCACCAGCTCGTTGGAGGTGGCGTTGTACACCACGTCGAGGATACGAGCGCGCTGCGCCATCGCCTCCGTGCCCCACGCGAAGTTGCCGGTGTCGAGGCGGAGGCCGCGGAGTTTGAAGTTTCCGCCGCGCGCGCGCACGGGGCTCACGCGGCGGGGGCCCAACTTCGTGTTCGCCGGAAGGCGGCCAAGCTCGGCCTTCATGCGCTTCCGGTGGATCTTCGTCTTTCCACCGGTGATCTTGCGCTTGTGCAGGCGGCTACGAACGATTCCCATGGTTGCTTTTACATGAAGTATGAATCACAAGGAACGAAAAAAACAAAAAAAAAGGTAAAACAAAAAAAAAAAGAAATGATAAGAAGAGCAGTAGGATTAATCATCAAAAAAAAAAAGGGGGCACCTAATGAATAATGAAATGAGAATGTATCTCGTACAATAGAAATAATAATAATAAGCCCCCCCCCAAAAAAAAAAAAAAACTTTCTGGTCAAAAGCTTGGCGAACGTTTTTTTTTTTGTCAACTTTTTGTAGTTAAGTGCATGTACACTTTAAATAAATAAAAACGAAAGCGAAAGAAAAAATGCAGTGATTATTGAGAGCGATGCAGGAAGTCTTCCTCTTACTTCTTCTTCTTCTCGAGCTTCTTGAGGTAGAATTGGAGCTCGGCACCCTCAAGAATGGCGCCGTCGGCGCGGCCCGTCTGTCCGGGGCGGCTCGTGATGCGCGCGAGGAGACGGCCCTCCTTGAGCTGGTCGGCGATGGCCTTCTCGATCTTGTGGTTGCGCCGGCGGTAGGCCCACTTGCGCCGCAGCTCATTCGATGCCTTCTTCACGTCGTACTTCTCCGCGGCGGCGTGGGTGCTCTTCTTGTTCTTCTTCTTGTCGGTCGACTTCTGCGCGACCTTCTTCGCCTTGGCGGCGTCGAGGTCGATGCCGTAGTGCTTGGCGTACCACAGCTTGAACGGGGCGGCGTCGACGACAATGACGCAGTTCTTCACGAGCGTCTTTGTGCGCACCAGCTCGTTGGAGGTGGCGTTGTACACCACGTCGAGGATACGAGCGCGCTGCGCCATCGCCTCCGTGCCCCACGCGAAGTTGCCGGTGTCGAGGCGGAGGCCGCGGAGTTTGAAGTTTCCGCCGCGCGCGCGCACGGGGCTCACGCGGCGGGGGCCCAACTTCGTGTTCGCCGGAAGGCGGCCAAGCTCGGCCTTCATGCGCTTCCGGTGGATCTTCGTCTTTCCACCGGTGATCTTGCGCTTGTGCAGGCGGCTACGAACGATTCCCATGGTTGCTCTCTCACTGAAGGAGATACAAAGTGAAAAGTAATAGTTGAAAAAGAAATGAGGAAAAGAGGCAATGTGTATGTAAAGCAGAGCAAAATAAAACAAAAAAAAATGTTGGAAAATTACGGTTGTGTAACAACGCGCACACACACACACACACAGTTACACAACACAATAAAACAAAGAACAAAGCGCCTTGAGAGAACAAGCAGCAAAAACAAAAAAAAACTGCAATTGCAAATAGAAATATCTTTGATAACAGAGGTAAATAGATAGATTAATAATCGAGAATCAAAGAGGGAGTAAGACTCCTTGAATGCAGTGGTAGAGCTACTTCAGATTCAAATATTGTTTTTCTTCAATTTCTTTTTTTTTTTGTGCGTGTGTTTTCCATTCGTCTGAAAACGAGCCGTTGCTCGTGTGTTCCTCGCCAGAGAGATTGATAAAGCGGGAGACAATGATAATTTCACAGAAAAGGGTAAAAAAAAAAGAAGATTAACAAAGAGGAAAGACAAAAAACATATATATATATAGATATATGTAGTCATTTTCTGCCCCTTTTCTGCTCTTTCATAGAGAAAATAGAAGGTTTACGACTTTCTTGTCCTCTTTTTTTTTTTTTCTTTGACTACTAGCTTTTGTTGTTGTTGCTATTAATCGATGCCCATCTCTCCTGTTGGTCTCCTCAAGCAACAGTCAGACAGGAGCGATATTTTTGAATGTATCCCTGACCTGCTTCAAAATGAAATACATATATATATATATATATATATATATATCAACAATGTCGAAAAAAAAAAAAGTTCTGTTTGTTGTTAATGTGGGTACCATGCTTCGAAAAAAACAAAAAAAATGCGGAAGGACTGACAAGAGAGCAGATTATACAAAGCTTCTCTTCTTCTATTCTACTCTCCCGCATTTGATCTCTTCACTTTTTTTCTTTAGTTCCCTTTATTGTTTTCTGTTCTTTTTTTTTCTTTTTTTTTTCTCCATTCTTTTCCTTTCTGTTGTCGAGCAGCACAACAAAAAGAAATGAGAGAAGGGAGAGTGGGATGAGTATGGGGAATGAAAGTGAGAAGGGGGGAGGAATTTTACTGATCGTACAATAATCTTCGCTTTTATTTTTATTTTTTTTTCATTCTTCTTTACCCTTCCCTCAGTTGCCTTTTTAATTTTTTTTTATTTTTTTTCTGGGTTTCACATCTTCGAATTTTTCGTTTTTTGCCTTGCTTCGAGTTCCGTGAAGTTTTCCTCTTCCGTTTTGGTGCCGCGCAAAGGCTGAGGGTGTTAAACACGAAAAAAAAAAAAGGTAATAAAAATCAAAGCGAACAGCAACACGAAAAGAGCATGAAGAAAGAATGAAAAAAAAAAAAGCTTCAGTGATCTTATTAGTGTCTTTTTTTCTTTTATACTTATTTTTGTTTGTTTGTTTGCTCATTTTTCATTTCCACTTCATTATTCAGATGAATATTTCTGCAACCAAATCAGACGAATAAATCAATCAATATATATATATATATGTAAGAAAAAAAAAAAAAAAGCAGCGCATACGTACACTGAAAAACGAACACGCATATACACATAAAGATATATATATATATATATATATATATATTTATTTATTTTCTTTTTTACTTCTCTAGAAAAAAAAAAAGAGTAAATAAAAAAGAAAAACACACATTCACAAAGAATTGCAAACTAACAAAGAAAAAAAAAGGTGAAAAAAAAACGAAAATAAGGCACAAATACTACAGAATCCATTTAAGGAGAACCAAAAGATCAAAACAAACTCTCCATAATTAGAGGTTCTGTGTATTCGATTTGAAGTCACTTGGACATTTCGTTCCTCATTTGTCTTCTATTCTTTTATTTCATTTTTTGTTTGTTTGTGTGTGTGTGTGTGGGTGCGTTCTCCTCGCCATTCACGAAACATAAAAACACTAACACTTGCAGACATCATACTACGCGATGCTAAAGTTAACCATGAATGTTCATCTTTTCTTTCCCTTTTTTTTTGGTTTTTGTTATTTACTCTTCTTTTTTGTTTTGCTTCTGCGTGTGTGCACTCACACGCCATTTAAGCGCGACATCAATGAACACAAAACCAAAAAAAAAAAACAACTAGGGACCACTTTTGGTGAACTCGTTTTATTCCGTTTTCCACACCCCAGTGTTTCCTCCTTCCCCCTTTTCTCTCTCTCTCTGTCTTTCTAATACTTTCCTTTTCTGTTTTGCTTTCTCTCTTCTCTTTCACATTTCTCTTTTTTTTTTTGGTGTGTGTTTCTTTTTGATTTTCGGTTGTTGTTGTTTCTTTTTTCTTCTCTTCTTTAATGTGCATTTCCTTTTTCTTTCCGCCTCGACGCATTGGGGCGGACCCCGTTGCCTCACTCCGCCTGAGAATTGTTGTCGGAGGAGAGCGCCTCGTTGTGTAAATTGCTATCCGTCGGGGTTTGCGGATCTTTTTGTGGATTATTCGTCAGATTTTTCCAACTCGCAATAAACTGTTTGATTCGCAATGGCATTTCCTCACCACGTCGGTTTGCGTAGGTCTCCTTAAACCCCCCGCGGATGAGCCAATCGCGACACGAGTGTTTGAGCGGTTTCGGGCCCAAATCCAATTCCGCCGTATCGCTCATAAAAGAACCGCGAAAACGGCCGCCAAAGACGACCATTGTGTTTTTACACATCACCGCCACATGACACTCGCGGCGGGAGGGGCACTTCTCATCGGGCTCATTCACCACCTCGAGTGTGTTGGAGTCGACGAGGTAGAGAAAGAGGTCGTTGAGCTTTTTCTTTCCATTCCAACCCCCAAAGACTACGACTTTGCCATTGTGCACTACCACACTGTTGCGGGCGCGACCAAAGAGGACGCCATTCGCGGATGGGACGATCTTACGCCACATGAAGTTGTCATAGTTGTACATGTAAATATCATTGCAGCACTCCCCATCAGCGTTGCGGCCGCCAAACATGACCATATTTCGACCACAATTAAACGCCGCGTGTGCGGAGCGCGCGGCGGGTTTATCGCCGCCCTGATGACACTCCATCCACACATTTGTGGCAAAGTCAAACATGAAGAGATCACTTAACCGTTTATTGCTGTTTCGTCCTCCACACTTTCCGGCGAAGATGTACATTTTGTTTTCAAAAAGCACAGCACTATGACAATATCGTGTGGATGGGGGCGTATTGTTGGACGTGATTTGCTTGCACATGCCGGACTCGCTAATGGAAAACAACTTATTAAAACGTCCGCGTCCGTTACATCCGCCAAATACATAAATTTCACCATTGTAATAAACGGCCGAGTGAAAGGCCCGAGAACACTGAACCTGACCCATCATTTCAATTCGTTTCCACGATTTGAAAACGAAATCAAACACGTAGAGATCATCCAGGTAGTTGGAGGTGCTCTCATTATTGTCATTTACGCCGCCGTAAAGAAATACTTTGTCCTCTTCATCGTTTGTGCAAAGCGTGTGGCCTATTCGCCCCGGAGGCGCGTCGCCTGTGCACTGCAAAATGCGCCAACGCGATGCGGGTTGATAAAGTGCCATATATATATATATATATATATGTATGTCAATAATAAAGGGGGAAATACGAAACAAAAATAGTAACAACGACGAATAAAATTTAAGAAAAAAGAGAAAAAAAAAGAAAAAAAAGAAAAAAGAAACGATCACACTAACTTTTGATTTTCTTTTTCTTTTCTTTTCTTTTTGCTGTGTGTTTACTCCTTTCCTTGTTTGGTTTCTTTTATTATGTTACTTTTTGTCTTTTTCTGTGTGTGTTTTCAACCCTCTATTTTTTCTTTTTTTCCTTCGCGTTGCTTCGACTATACTAACTTAGAGGAGAGGGGATAATAAAACCTTTTCTTCACTCTTTCCCTTTTCTTCCTTCTTTTTTTTTTTCTACTAATAGCTTAGCCCAGCTTTTTGTTTTTCCTTTTACCTTTAAAAATGAATATATACAAAGCGGTAGGCAAAACAAACAAACAAACAAAAAAGCAAGACAACAGGAAACAAAACAAAAAGAAGTTGAAAGAAAAAGAGAAATCCATTTACAATCATAACGCGTCTTAGCCGAGGTGACGCATAACAAAGTACCCGTAAACATCATAAATACAAAAATAAAATAAATACGCCATGCATCTTAACACACACAGAGAAAGGTATATATATATATATATATATATTTGTAAATCCAATGAACACTTTGCAACGAACACGACACACACCCAGAAGCGTCCTCCTCGTTTCGTCATGGTGTGCGTTTCATTCCTCGTCCTCCCGCGGCCGACGACGGGCGATGCGTCGGGGTTTCGTTTCTCCGTTTCCGTAAAGTGACGGCATTTCGCGCCGTCGCGCGCCGCGCATTAGTTCCGGCACGTACTCCGCCTCCGCCGCACTCGACGCCGCGCTTTGGCTCTCCTCCCTTTCCTCCACCTCCTCCCTTTCCTGGGAATGGTTTGGGGCGTTTGGGGCGCGGGTTGGAATGGCGTGCAGCGCGTCCCACGCCTCGCGAAGGCGTTGCGTCTCCTCCGCCGTCGCCGCCGACGCGTTCGATGCCGTCTTTTCCATTGCGGCCGTCAAAACCATCGCCCCCTTTCGGCGCCGCACCAAACTCTGCACCTCGCGCCGCACCGAAACGGGGAGAATGGCGTCCCAACTGTCCGTCAACGCGTCCGCCCAGTCCGCGCGGGTCGGCAACTGCTGCGCCACGTACTCCGCGAGGCGCGGCGCCACAAGTGGGACAAAGACATGCGGCGCGTGTTTCAAAAGGGCGTCGAGGAGATACCAAAGCGCGCGATTGGCGTCCGCGTCGAGTTCCGTCTGTCGAACAAGTGCCTTGCGAAGCGCAGACCACGTGTCGGACGCACGCGGGAGGTGATGAAGCGCCATTTGCGTTAACGCCTCCACACACACCCGCGACGGATTGCACGACTCGAGCATGACACTAAATAACTCCTCACTAAACTCAGGCGGGGTGTACGCCGACATGTAAGAGAGGAATAATAAAAAATATAATTCAAAAAAAAAGGGCGGAAAGCACACACACACACACAAAAGACAATGTCAGATATATGTCTATATTCTACACCCTTCTTTGGAGCTATTAGAAATGGGGGAGAAAAAGCAGAAAAAAAAAGGAAAAGAAGGAAATATACAAGAGCACATATTCGCATCAAAAAAAAAAAAGAGAGAGAAAGAGAGAAAGAGAGAGGGAAACAAATCGTTTTATAAACACATATGACGACATCATATTATAAAGTCATCATTTCGGTACAACAAAGCACCACCAAAACAAGAAATTGGCCAAACAACGCACTATCAAACACAAAAAGCGGCAACAAATGAATAATAACTAAAAAAAAAAAAACAGCAACAACATAGGAAGAGGAATAGCCAAAACAACAATATATGTGTGAATGAAATGGATTATTAACCCGTTGCCTTCATCTTCTTCCCGTTCTTTTTCCCATTGTTTCTTTCCTTGTTTGGGGTCTCCTATTTCCTCTCCAGATCCCACAGCGTGGGCGGTTTGGCCGACGCCGCCCCGTACGCGGGGTGATGGTAATACACAAACCACAGCCACCGCACCCCCGCCTCGGCGTGCTGCTGATACCCGACGGAGGCTTTCCCCAACTCCACGTCCGGTCCCGCGTCCAATCCGTTAAAGGCCGGCTGCGTAACGAACGCGATGGCGATGACCGCACAGCCGGCGAGAAACGTTCGCGCGACGCGTGGGTTCGTGGCTCGCATCCACCGACCGTATTGCCGCGCGAGGTGTTCGCGCTTTGCCTCCGACATGTGCGCGGCCAAACGCGTCAAGAGGAGACTTTGGCGCGGCGCCGCACTCGCGTACGCCCGGCGGAGTTTCCAGAGGAGCAAATACCCCCCGCACGCGTAGAGGCACGGGCTCACCACCTGCTCCAACCCCCGGCGCGCGCGGTGGTGGACGTGTCGGGGGAAACTCTCGTCGACCACACCGCGCGCGCGCTCCTCGATGGCGGCGGCGTCGACAATCAAACGGCGGAGTTCACAGCCCTTCAGAACGCGCGGGGGGTGTGAGGCGTCATCGCGGAGTCCCGCCTCGCACAGCGTGTAGCCGGCAATGGGGGAGGGCGGCCACTTGGGCCAACGCGGCGCCAACGCGGCGGCGGGGGAATGGGCGTCCTCTCGTTGGGCCAATCGACGGGGGAGGGAGAGGTGCGAGGGGGAAAAAATGGCCGCAATGGTTTGTTCCGCTTCCGGATTTGTACCATTTGGGGAATTCGCCTCACGCCAACGCCACCATCCCATCGAAGCGACGGCGGATGACACCTAAATAAAGCAATCCGTAAAAAGGAAAAGATAAGGAAAAGATAAATATATATATTTTGTACGAACATAAGAGAGATGACAAAAGTATGTAAGAAATTCAGTAATAATAATAATAACGACATGTCATCCAAACCCACACGTGCATATGCAACATGCACACACACACACACACACACACACACACAACAACAACAACAAAAAAGTAACATTTATATTAGCATTGAGGCGTATTACAAACTTTTCATCTTGCACCGAGCATCAGAGGATAGAAAATAAAACGGTGTTACAAAGAGAAAACAAATAGAAAATTCTCTCCGCCTCCTCCTTCTGCCTCCGCAAAGCTCTTGCAGCATCTTCGACCAGTCCATGACACGCGCAAACTTACACATAATTGCCAGAGAGAACGGTGCGAGGAGAGTTTGAGTAACTAGGTTAACAGAAAAATAAAATAAAGTAAAAAAGATGAGAGTGGAAGGCAGAAACAAGTAAAAATAAATAAATAAATAGTTTTTTCTTGTTTGTAATTGGAAGAGGAACACTTCACCATGGAGGTCTCTCTCGTGGAGAACCTACCATTACTGCGTTCATATAACTCCCACATATATAGATATATATATATATTCTTTCCTTTTCTTTTCTGTTGTTGTTGTTGTCCTTTCCGGTTTTCTTCCCAGGACGAACGTTCGAAAAAACAAACAAACAAAAAACAAAATTCGAACGAATCAAAAATGCGATATCAGAGGGAATCACACAAGTATGAAAAAAGAAACAACAAATAGAAAAACAGAAAAAAAAAAAAAAAGAAACTCCAAAAAACAAACAAAACCCAATAATAATAATAATAAAAATGCTTCACATTACGGAGTAATATCATCATAAAAAATCACCTTTGACGTGGCCGAACAATCGGCTTTTCTTTTACTTTCTTTCCCCCCCCCCTTTGCTATTTCGTTGAGCCTCATTGAAAGATATATAACCCCCCACACAAAAACAAATGTGGACAATGTTCATGAAAATAAAAAACCTCCACTCACAAACACACGACGAGAAAAGAAGAAACAAAAGAAAGAGAGACAAAAAAAAAAAAAAGAAAGAAAGAAAGAAAGAAAGAAAGAGGTGTCATCCAAAAAATTGGATGGTTTAGGTGACGTGAAATAAGTTGAAGGAATAGTATGAAGGACAATGCGATTAGTAATGGAAGGCTACCTTCAATTTCTCATCGTTCTTATTGAGAAAAGGAAAAAGAGAAAAAAGAATGCGTATCTTTTTCTTTTTTGTTCTTCTCTTTTTTTTTCTTTCTTATTCTTCCCTCCTTCTTTCCTTTTCAGTCATCCTTAGCTTCTTGCGCGTGTTAATACTTTCACTTTTTCATCCACACAAACATATGTATACATTAAATTGCTGTTTTCACTGTTCATTGGAAACGTAGTCCATCTCTGCCTCAAAGCGCAATCACGCCGAAACATAAGCCTTCTTTTCCCTTTCCCTCCTTTTCCTTTCAAAAGTTATAACAATACTTTTCGTTCTTGAATATACTCTTTTTTGTTTTGTTTCGTTGTTTTAAAGAATTTTTTTTCTAGATTCCTTTTCCATCTTTCTTTTTCTTCTTCTTCCTTTTCTTTACTGTTCATTTTCTATTTTCCTTTTCTTTATTCTTTTTTGGTTTCTTCCTTTTTTTTTTTTTTGTTTTGATGTTGTTGTTGATTCATGCATTTTTTTTCTTTTTAATACTATTTTATTCCTTGTCCTTTGTATTTTTTTCTTTTTTCTCCCATATTACTTAATGTACTGATAGTACTCAATACCGATGTCCTGAAAGGCCGTCTCGTTACGGTTTCCGACGTGTCCAATGACGAATTCCTGGTGGCGCCGGTCGGAGGCGATGTCCTCGCGCAGGGATCCCTTATGCAGACCCTCATACTGCTCCTTTGTGAGGTTCAGCGGGTTCTCCAGTGCCTTACTGACGTTAATCTTTGCGGCCGCCTCCTCCCATCCCTTCACGGGTGCCATTGGGATCGACTCGCTGGCGTCGCCGGAGCCGTAGCCGACCATCACCATTGGGTGTCCGACGATGTCGGCCTTCTTTTGATACGCCTCCTCAAACCCGGCGGCGATCCAACACGGGAGGGAGGCGGTGTAGAGGTTTCCAAAGTTTGACATGGTTGGGCTCCCGAGACTCATCTTGGCGGTGAGGAGGGCGGTGAATTCCTTATCCGCGCGCAGCGTCTTGGCGATCTTGTTGGTCGCCCCGAACACGTCTCTCGGCTCCTTTCCGGACTCAATCATACCAAAGTAGTCGGGCACCGCGGAGAGCTCCTTCTGCACCGCCGCCGGGTCGACCTTTGCCTTTGTGCAGAGGTGCTCAAAGTACTTCTTGTGCTCCGCCGACGTCGCGCGAGCCACGCCGCGGGCGTAGAGGAAGGACATGGCTTGGATCGGCATCATATTGTACGGGCGGTGAAAGAAGAGGGCGGAGACGTTGTTGTAGTACTCCCCCGGGCTCTGCTTGAGCTTGTTGAGCATATTCTCCACCGCCATGGTGACCTCATCGAGGTAGACCATCGTGCTGTATGGCCCGGAGAAGACGGGGAAGTCGGGGATCTTCCCGTGCTCCGCCGTGCTCCCGTACTCCTTAATGAAGTGGCGCTTAAACGGTTTGCGGAAGTCCGGGCCGCGGTAGTCGGAGGAGGATCCGGCGCAGCGCGTGTTGAGCTCGACGAGGCGCGGCGTCTTCTCCACGAGCATCGCCACCGATCCCGCGCCTTGCGTCTGCTCGCCCGTTGAGCCGAGCGCGTACTCCGCGATGTCGGAGGCGACGACGATCGCCACATCGCCCTCCGCCGCGTCCACGTCGGCGAAGCGGGCGGCGCTCTTGAGCGCATACACGCCGCCGAGACAGGCGTGCTTGAACTCGGGCACCTCGCAGTGCCGGGAGACGCGCGGCATGCCGAGCTCCTTCAGCGCCTTGTCGAGCATTCCGCGCACAATGATGGAGCCGGCGGAGTTGTCCGTGCTGCTCTCCGTCCCGAGGCCGAGGAAGCGCACGCGGGAGGGGTCGATGTTGTAGTTAATGATCAGCCGAAGGGCGGCGGAGGCGGCCATCGTGTAGGCATTCTCATTCAGGTTTGGCATACGGAACGACTCGCCCACCACATTCGACACCTTCTTCCAGTCGTTGCCGGTCCACTCACACCAGTCCTGCAGAGCCACACGGCATGGGGGAGTGTACACCGCAAAACCACTGATTCCCGCAAGCGCACAAGAGGTACGACGCATCGTT
Source organism: Trypanosoma mega (assembly GCA_030849715.1). Taxonomy (NCBI): domain Eukaryota; phylum Euglenozoa; class Kinetoplastea; order Trypanosomatida; family Trypanosomatidae; genus Trypanosoma; species Trypanosoma mega. The sequence continues at coordinate 50,553 of JASANV010001572.1, read as the reverse complement.
AGGATAAAAACGTGATATAAAAAATATTTTTTTCTTTTTGCTATTGAAAAGAATTTTTAAAATACACAAAATAGTAGGATAAAAATTGCAAAAAAAATAATAATAATAAAGCATTTGTAATTATTTGATATTAAAAATGAGGAGAGCAATAGGAAGAAGAACAACGCAAGAAGTTAAAAAGTGGTTACAAAGCACCAAACACAAACACACGCACAGGGAGGGAGACAAGCAAAGAAACAAACAAAATTTTTTTTATAAAAAACAATAACAGCAAAAAAAGACAGCAACAACAACAAAAAAAAAACAATAGGAATACATAAGAGTGCACAGAGGCACGTTGACATATATTGAGCCATGTTTATCCATATTCATACAAATATATATATATATATATAAATACTTGTATATAACGCGAAGAACGAGAAAGGTGTATACACATGTCAAATTATTTAAGAGTTTACACAAGGGTATGTCCCTTGTTGTTCGGTTTTTCTTGTTTTCATTTCTTCTTCTTTGTTGGTGTATGCTTTATAGCTTCCCTCTCACAACACAGCACACAGCCCATGTAAAGGTTTCAAACAACAATAACAAGAAGTGATGACAGCTCCCCTGTTTGCAATAAAACAAAAACAGTAAGAAGAAAAAAAAAATAATAATGATAACAATAATTAATATCTCAAAAAATCGCTTCACTTTCCCTCTCCCCACCAATAACTTTTCTTCCCTTTCCTTTTTTTTTATTTTCATCCCTCCTGTGGTAAACCATTCATATAATCTCTTTTTCTCCTCTCTCTCTCTCTCTCCATATATATATATATATATACGCATATGTGTGTTCTTATCACTTCATTCTGGTGATCCATTCCTCCTCTCTTTTTTCTTTTTTTTTCTTTTTCGCTCTTCATTATAATTACTGTTTTATTCATTCTTATTGTCTTCACGTCTCGTCCATGAGCAGACGGGAGAATATTCCCACATGAGTGGACTTTGCTGCCTTATCTTTACGGTGCTCCAACACGCGGCGCACAATGTACTTACACCACGGCGATTCCACTGCCGTCTCTGGGAGCTGCGCGAGGGGCGGGACTTCGTCGTCTCCCTCAATGAGAAGCGCCGACGGCCGCGCAAAGCACTGCCGCACCACCCGTTGAAGCCAATGAAGGAGTCGCAGCGCGTCCCCCCCTGTCTGCGCCAGAAACACCTCCACGCATTCCATGTCATGCGCGATGGCCTCCGCGTCCTCCGGGCAGAAGAAGCGGTCGGCGCCTTCGAGCAGCACGCGATACAACGCGGCGACGAGATGCATTCCCATCCGCGCACGCAAATTCGCCCGAAGATGACGCGCCTCGACGGCCACCAATCGCGCCCCAAACGCGCCGCTCACCGTCTCGAGAATGGCGTCCATCGTCACGTCGGGAAACTCCCGCGTGAGGTGCCGCCGCTCGGCCACCGCGACCTTATCGCGCTTTCGGCTCCGATAGACACTCATATCGGTGCGGAGGTACTTGTCGAGGAGATCTCCCGCCCCGCGCACGACGGCCATCGCGGCGCACTCGCAGAGCGTGACCTCCGCCCGCGTCAGCGCCTCCCCCGCGCTGCGCCGCGTCTCCTCGAGCGGAAACGGCGGCGCGCCGGTGACGAGGCGAACGGCGGCGTACCGCTCCGCCCCTCGCGCCACCGCCCGCGCCCACCCGCGCTGCAAGTGGGCGAGACAGCGGAGGCGCGCGAAGAGATCGTCGATTGGGGGAAAAGGGGGCGCCTTGTCGACGGCCTCGAGCAGCGCGCGGCACTCGAGCGGCGGGGCGGCCGGCGGCACCTCCGACGCCTCCAGCGGCCCAACCAGCGCGAGGGCGACGGCCGTCACGCAGTGCGCGGCGTGCGTCAGGCGGCGCCGCACCAAATCCTCCGCGCTCGGCACAAGCGGCGGCGGCATCGGAAGGGTGAGTTGGCTCACAAACGCCTCCACCGCGGCCACGGCGCCTTGGGGGAGGGCGTCCCCGGACTCGGGCGACGGCGTGAGGGACGCCTTGAGTTTCTGAAGCTCCTCCAAGTCGTGCGCGTCGGTGGCGGCGTCGTAGAGGTCCGAGAGGTCTTCGAGCCAATTCAAGTTGTGACGCGACGCCCGCGTGAGGACGCGACACACCTCCTCGTTGCCCACCACCCCAGGGGAGGAGAAGTCGACGAGGAGATCCAACAAGGCCTCGACACCGGCGGAGAAGTCGACAGGGACCTCACAATTCGCAATCGCCTCGCTCCAGTAGTTGGCGAGTACAGAGGAGGCGGCGATGGAGATACCAGGAACAGCAAGGGCCTCCGCATCTTTGATGCTAAAGGAAAGAAAACCACAATAGCGTCGGGGTCGTTGACCCATATCGAGAAGTGGCTGCAGCAACTCGTCTGGTGGTCCTGTAAAGCTTAGCTTTTGGGCTACATCGACGAATTCCGATAAAATACTCCGCTCCACAAAACACATAAGTAAGGTAAGAAGAAATTCACTGGATGTGTTTGTTGGGGGTAACAATTCGTACCCGTTGAGACGCACACCAACAGAGAGGAACTCCGTAGGAAGGGAAAGGCATGACTCCACAAATAGGGCAGACACACAAAGAAGTGTTTCATCAGATACATCCGCATTAATAAGTGGCATAGGTGCCGTACACATGTCAAATATCTCTTGCAAAACATAGAGTTTATATCTAGTCTCTGAATTCAAGGGAAGTGTGTTGAGGTGGCGTGTCGGCAACGCATTAACAGATTTGGCGACACTTTTTAAAAACGCTCGATGACTACTTGAGAGATCGTCCACGTAAGGTGTCTCAAATAGGTGTGCGTGAAAACGACAAAATGGATCTAATGAAATTGGAATAGCCAACGCGGCACGCAAAGAGGTGAGGATGTCACCCATATTCTCCTCCCGCAACACTGTCCTGTTGATTTCCTTGGCACGGCAGTAAAATGGGAAGAGTGCCCCTGCAAAGATAAAAGCTCGAAGTGCCAGTGGATATTTCTGAGGTTTTGCATCCATATCTGGGTAGTTGCGGCAGATGCGCAAAACTTTTTCCATACGGGCAACAAATGCCTCATCTTTGCTATGCCGCAAAAGGTGTTCAATGGTTGCAACATCAATGGAAAAAGATCCATTCTTTGAACCAAATGGCATGAGGCTGTGAAGACTGCGCAAGTGTTGCTCCTCCGTGATATTCAAATCGCGTTGATAACCTTGTAGGACTTCCCTGGCGAGCGAGGATGAGACTCCGGCGGTGATCAATCCTGAGCCTAACAACACGTGTTCGTAAATGATCAACATGAGATCCTCCGCCTCCCGAATCTCGTTCAACATGCTGCCGTCAATAAGAGGGAAGAAATGAAGCACTTGTGGTTCTGGAAATTCCGCCACATCACGTGGGGGCGGCTCCGCTTTGGCCACAAACGGTGCCACGTACTCAGCCAGTGTCTGCGTACTTGATCCCTCAAGGGAGAGTGGTGTGCAACGGCGACCATAGAAAGATGAAGTCACATCCTCCGAGAAGGAGTTGGGTTCCAACTGGGTTTTGCTACGCCGCTTGAAAAATAAGTTTACTTTTCGCCGTGTAGTGGAGGATACTTCCTTCTCCGCTGCTCCTTGCGCATGATGAGGGTTGGTTCCGAGAAAACCCATAAAGTAATCCGATAAACGCTTTACGCTAGTTGATTTTGGTTTGAGAGAGGTCGTCGTAGTCACTGAGAAGGGGGTAGACACGAGAGGGACGGACTGTAAATTCACCTCCACCGGATTTGCAGAAGTTGCCTTTGCATATAAAGAAAGAGGAGAGGCCACACGGCTGAGATTTAAATCCGCCACGCTCTTTGCCCCACGAGGTAATAGTATTCGTACATTGGGTGGGGGTCGCTGAAGAATATAAAGTAAAAACTCGTCACGCTCTTTTTGTAATTTTTCCATGCCTAAAATCCACAGTATTAAAAAAAAAAAGTTGCCCGTGATTTGGGTTATGGCAACTGCTAGTACACCTCCTTTTTCTTTCTGAAATCAATTTTTTCCTTCTTCCTTTTCCTGTACCTTTCGCTTCTCTCGTAGACTAGATAAGGACCAGACTAAAACAGCTGTGCCCTGCGGTCTGTACAGACAACACCGACAACAACAACAAAAAAAAATAATAATAAAAATAGTAAAAAAGGTATATATGTAATATAGCAGCTTTGGAAACGTTTTTTTTTTTTCCTTTTGTGGTTGTACCTCTATGGGTGTTTGTATGAGCTAAAGCATAGGAGAAAGTAGATCATAAAAGAAGAACAGAAACAGGAGACCATAAAAAAAAATGAATAATATGTAAACAAGTTACGATAATAAGAGCAATAAAAGAAGTGTAGTGAAGTGAAGAAAGTTAAAAGTAGAAAAAAAAATGCATCATATATATATATATATATATGTATACAAGAAACCACACAAGGACACTTTAGCCCTCAGCGGGTAACACATGACCAAAAGAACGAGACGGGTCTTCATATCTCTAGAAACAAAAGTTTTAAAGAAAAAAAAAAGAAGAGGGGGGGGGGGGAAAAAAAAGTCCCCCTTCAAAACATGACAGCAATACCCGATAGTATAAAAGTCACGTAAGAGGACAAAAGGAGGGAAATATATATATATATATATATATATATATATATAAGAGGAGTTTGGAGTGTGGGAAGAAGGGGGCAAGGGGAGGGCTAGAAGGGATCAAAGAAGAAAGGAGAGGAACAATACTGTATCAAAAGAAGAGAGCACACCCTCCACCTTTTCCCCTCTAACAGCAACACTGTGCTACCTGTTGAGGAGGGAACCACACAGGTGCGTCTTCCACCACTACTTCTCGCGGGGACACTTTCCCTTTTCTAGGGATATCATTACGCTGCCTCAACCCCCAAGCAGTCGTCCTCATCTTTCTTTCCTTCTTTTTCTTGTTTTCGTTTAACTTAATTTGCTTTTTTTTTCTCATCGTTTTTTTTTTTCCTTTCTTCTGGATTTGGTGTTGTTTTTTTGTTGTTGTCGTTTTTTGTTGCTGTTGTTGATCAAACAAACAAACCATAAAAAAATATTTTGTTTTTGTTTTGTTTCTTGTCATTTAACGCTCTATCGTAATGCTTCAATTCAAGAATACCACATTCTTTCTAACTCTCCAGACTTTACACTTTTTTCAGAAAAAAAAATCTTTAAATTTCAGCGTATATATATATATATTTTTTTTTAAGTATAATTTCGTTGTTGCGGTTGTTTGTTCTTGTCATGATGTGTGTGTGTGTGTGTTTCTTACTACAGACTGTCCGCCTTGTGATCTCCGTGTGCCATCAACACCTCGCGGCGGTATTCCTCTCTGTTACCCCACAACGCGGCGGCGCGATTGTTAAGTGGGGATTGATTATTCGGATTGTCGAGAAGATTTTGAATAGATAAGAGAATCTGCGAGACGGTGTACACAGCACTCCACTTCTCCTTTAGGATGTCAAGGCAGATAGCTCCATGGGTATCCACATTTGGATGAAAACACGGGGTAAGAAAGCGCACAACGGGTGCCTCAAAAGGATAATTCTGTGGAAATTCAAGAGATAAACGAAATTCCAAATCCTCATAAATGGTATTCGCCACACCCCGCACCATTCCAACCCAGTGAAAGAGATTATCATCCTGTGGAAAGGCAGAAATGCCCTCCGCACCTCCCATCATGAGCTCCGTGAGTTCCTTTTGAAGCCGCGAGGACGCACTACAGTTGCTCTGAGTCGACGCCATGGTTCCTTCTCGTGCCTCACTACCTCTGATCGAACGCTTTCCTTAACAAAAAGCACAACAATGGAGAAGGAGAGAGACAAAATCGAAAGAGAAAAATGGAAATAATAATAATAAAAAATATAAAAAATAAAGAGGAAAGAGGGAAGACAAAAGATGTTTGTCGTTTTTGTTACAACAACGACACACAAACAAACAAACAAAACGAACAAACAAACAGACAGAGAGAAAGGAAAGAAAAACGGGGAAGAAATCAAAAACAACAACAACAACAACACACATACAAAAACAAAAAGCAAAAAAAAATACCCACTAGTCATAACACCATCAACCAAATGAGCAAAGTCAAAAACACGGCGCGTTCCGAGCCGTTTCGCATTCCCCCGCCGCTACTGCAAGTGCCACACCGCGGGAAGCCATGTGCGGCTGAGCCATAGCGAGAACTCCGAGTCCCACTTCTCCTCTTCGCACTTCTCGCGGGGAACGGGGAGCGGCCGCGCGAAGAACGCGATCGCCTCGCGCGAGAGAAAGTCCACGTACGGCTTCCCGAGCACGACCTCCTGCGTGACGCTTCGGCGCTCCGTGTCGACGCGGGCGGCGGCCCTATTGACCGGCACCGCCTCCGCCCACTCGGCGGGGAGAAAGATGGCGCGCACGCAGTGCAGGAGGCGCGCCATCACCGACACGCGCATCGGGTCGAGGCGGACGTACACCTCGTCGAACGGCACAACGCGCGGCCGCCCGTCCTCGTCGGGGCGGAGGCGCGGATGGCTGCGGAGGGCGGCGTCCATTCGCACCGCCGGGCACTCAAACGGGTACCCCGACGGAAGACGGACGGTGAAGCCGAAGACGCCGCGAAACCACGGGGAGGGAAAGCGACGCACCGCGACGAGGCCGTGCCAAAGTCCGCCCGCCGCGTCGTCCGCGGGGGGAATGAGAAGGACATCGTCGAACTCCCCGCACGTCGAGAGAAGGGCGTACTCGCGGCGTACGTATAAGGTGCGGTGCAACACATCCCGAGGGGCGGTGGGGGAACAGGAAACAGAGGCGGACATCGGCACACAATAGGAGAAACAAAGACAGCACAAAGAAGAGGTACTATATAAACATAAAAAGAAAGAAAGAAATGGATAAAAAACGAACCTTCTATGGACATATTTGTATATATATATATATATATATATATATATAAAACATAACAAGAAGAAAGTAGAAAAGAAGTGCGGCACAATAATAAGAAAAAGAGAAAAAGAAAAAAAAAATTCACAAATAAATGCGCTCATAGGAGGTAAAGAAAATTGCTTACATTCCAATTCGTCTACGATCGTTTTCAACATGTTACTGTCCTCAGAAGAGGTACAGAAAAAAAAAAAAAAACTCCCTGCACTCTTCAAACAATCAAACAACAACGCACGCTATGACAATGCGTAATAATCTGTTTAGACAGCGATTTTGATAACACAAAAAAGTAAAAAAAAAATACACAGCAGAATAATGACAATAATACAACGGTACACACAAAATAAATAACCACATGTACAAATATATGTGTGTGGGCTTTTGTTTTTGTCCTTTTGCTGTTGGGGAGGAGGTGAAAGAGACGCAACAACAACAACAACAAAAAAATCTACTAGCGCATTGATCGATTCGTAGACATTTTCTTTTTCTCCTCTGATTTGTGGGTAAAAAAAAAAAAAGGTGAGGACGGGGGTAAGGAATTTAAAAGATACTTTACCGTTCAACACGCAACGGTTTTCTCTTTTTTTTTTGTTTCTTTGCTTAATAATAAAGTTTTAGTGGAATGGACTGAAAAAAAGATTTGCTTTTGTCGGTCTGAAAATTTTTTTGTTTGATTACAACAGACAAAAAAAAAAGAAACAAAAAATTTTTTATGCTTTTTTCACAAGTCTAAAAAATGAGTTTCCCCGCGAAAAGTGTAGAAAACTGTCATGGCAGAGAAACAAAAATAAAAATAAATAAACGCAACAAAACAACAATCGAAACAAAAAGTATTAAAAAGAAAATAAAACACACACACACAAAAAAAAAGTTCATCCTTCTCCATGCTTTTTCAGAAACCAAAACACACCAACAACTAACAATCATTTATGACACAAACAAAAGAAGGAAACATGTACGCCCATGCGCTTCACCACACGCGTGTGTTTGTCAGTTGCAGAAGAGTGGACTTTGACTTCGCACCTTTTCGCGCGGGGAGTTTAGCGTGACGGCGGCAACATATACCACGGCGGGGCGATCGCTGGACTGCCTTTGTAATTCTCCAATGGAAAGATCCCAAGCGATTCCCTCCGCGTCCCCATTCGACACGATGTCCTCCTCTGGAACGGGCAACACGTCGGGGGGCGGTGGCAACTCCTTCTGCCACGGAGCAATGGGGATAAGCGGAGGGTGTCCGAGCATGGAGCGCTCACCTGTGAGGTCGACGCACACACTGCTCTCCACTCCCATACTGTTTGATAAATCCCTCGCCGTTCGCACGTGTTTGGCGTCCATCGGGGCCGAGCAGAGAGTGCCCATCGCACAAAGAGACGTGTCCTCACAATGGGAAGCTTTGACAGGAAGTGCAACTTCGCCATGGAAGAAGAAACAATGGAAATCAAATAAAGGAAGAAGAAGAAGAAGAAGAGAGAGGGTTTAATGTATACAACATGCACGTAAAAAGCACGTAAAGAGCAAAAGGCAAACAATAATGAAGAGTAAGACAAATATATATATATATATATCGGTAAAATTAAATAAATAAATAAATAAATAATAATCTGAAGAGGAATTGTACAAACAGCCAAGACATCTCTCTTGAGAGATATTTCACAGATAAAATCCACTTTCCTCCCACTTCTGCACTTTTTATTCACCCTTCTATCACTTCTTTTGACATAAAATGTATATATATATATATATATATATATATATATATATATACATATATACACTTACTTTTTCCCTGTTCGTATTATTATTTTTTCTTGGGGAAAAGGGGACAAAAAAAAAAGAAGAAAAATGTATACAAGGCAAGGGAATTCGTGGTGAGTTGTTTTCTTCTCATTAATTCAATTTTTTTCTCTTCCTTTCACTTCGTTCACACTTCTCTTTTCCTATACAATTTTAGTGACAGAAGTATTGATTTTTGATGGGGGCCTAACATCATCGCAACGGCGCGTCAAATCTAAATGATAACATAGTCACAAAGGGCAAAAAAAAGAAATCATAATAATAATAGGAAAAAAAATAAAAATACAACAATAAAACAACCACTCAAATAGCGTAATTTTTTGACATTCCTGTCACTTTTCTTTTGAGTTTTTTTTTGATTTTCTGCTCACTTTAATAATTTTTCTTACGCATACACAAGTACCCCAGATGAACTAAATATATATGTATATACATATATATATATATATATATATATATATATATATATCCTCTTTTATTACGATTGTGTATGCGCGTGTGTGTGTGAGGCTAAGGTATTCATCGTTTTGTTGTTGTTCGTTCTTCTCCCCCTTCTTAGATTCCAATGTGCATACATGGACACACATAAATATAAAACATATAAATATAAAACATATATGCATATTTACTTTTTCGCAATGTTTGTCCTCTTCTACTACTTAGTACTCAACTTGAGGCGTCTCCGTAGTTCCTCCTCTTCCCGTTCTCGTTCTCTGGCTCTGTCGCCAAAGATGTCAAAGTTTGGTGGCGGCTTTGGTGTCGTAAAGGCTTCATGGTCATCATCACACTCCACAATCACTCCTGGAACACGCATTTCAGGACCACACTGCCCTGGTGAAGCAAATCCCCACAACGCGACACCAATCTTGCGTGTGTGCCAACGCCGCCTGTACTTTTCCGAGTAGAGCTCATAGTGTGGACACATCATGGACACCCCCGTGAGCCACGGATTGATACGTTCTTGATACGTGTTCAGCACCCAATCCATGAGACGTGGGCAAATACGTACAAACCACGGAACAGTCTCCGTCTTGGTGTTAATCCACGCACGTATCACGCGGGAGGAGTGAAGCTGCCCGACAGCCACATGCCGATCACGTTGTCGCACATAATACAACACGGAGGGGTTAAAGGAGATGAGCGTGGTCTGATCATACATGTAATCCGGGTAGCGACGGTACAGATCGAGTACCTTCTCCACACAAACCCGTGACTGCCGCGCCTCTTTAATCTCAATAAGCATTTTCAGATTATTTTCCCTACAGAAGAGCACCGATTCCTCTAATGTGGGCACACGAATTTGCCCCGTTGGGTCCGCCGGGAAGGAGAGCTCTCGCAGTTGAAAGAGCGTCAACTCATCAATGCGTCTCTTCGCCCCCACCCCGCTAAGATGACCATTGCAAAAGGCATCATGAAAGACAACGACTTCCTTATCTTTGGTGAGTCGCACATCCAATTCAATGCCGGACGCCCCGCGCGAGAGGGCGTACTTAAAGGCGTCCAATGTGTTCTCCGGCACGCCCGGGACGTCGCGGCAGCCGCGGTGACCAAAGACTTGCGCCCCCCAACTCAATCGCGACGGACCCATTGGAAGTTGAACGTGACGCACATACGACCAGCCAACGGCGGCCGCTACGCTTGACGCCAGCAAGAGGCTCTTCATCCGAGGTACGCCAAGCAATCCAGCACTACCATTAATAAAGAAAAGAGGCGAATATCAAATAAAAGGGAAAGGGGGAGGAAAAAAAAAAAAATCAAACCGGAGAGAGACAAGGAGAAAATTAGATAAAAGGGGAACACATAGGTTGAGAGTCAAAATGGTATATATAAATATATATATATATATATATATATATATATATATAAATAAACAAAAATAGATGAAAAAAGGGAAACAAGAAAAAAAAAAAACAGCATAAAACACAAAGGTGTATGTTTTCTAATATCAAAAAAAAAAAAAACTTGGACGCTCTCAAACGCATAGATACCATCGAAGTCGCGTAGCGATACAAGACACAACTACAAAAACACGAACACACAAGAAAGATGCATGCCAAGAGATGAGTAAAATAAAAGAAGCGCACATCTAAAAAGAAGAATATATATATATATATATATATCGGCACATAAGTACGTAATGTGCGCGTTTTGAATGGTATACTTTTGTTTGTTTTCTCCCCTTAATAAAAAAAAAAATAGTAGTAGAACCAATAATACAATTTTTTCTCTTTTTGTTGTTGTTGTTTTTTTGCTTCTTGTTTGAGGTTTTACCGCCTCGATTGTGTGAGACAACGAGAGTACAGTCCTACCACGATAGGGGTACAATTGGTTATCGTGCCTATATGTAGCATTCGAGGAAATAACATGAGTAGTAGCGTAAATATCTCAAGGAAGACATGAAAGCATGAAAAGTAAGAAAGGGCTTTTGGTAAAAGTAAAGAAAGAACAACAAAAACAAAAACAGCAGCAGCAGCAGTAGTAGTAGTAGTGGTAGTAGTAGTGGTAGTAGTAGAGGGAATCATAGTCATGGGCATACGCTGCCTTAGCGGAAAGGGCCAATGGGCATAGCATCTCTATGGTTGAGTTTGTTGAGGAGATCCTCCAGTTGCACCCGCGTGGTGCGGTCGCCTTGGGCAAACCACTGCACCAGATCCGCCGCGTAGTACACCGCATGTCGTGCCTTTACCCATTCAAAACGTTCCTGTAGACTCTCAATGAAACCCGCCTTCACCACATTCAGAACATAGTCTGGCATCACTAGAGCTGATTTGCCAAAGTTTGTCACGACTTGCTGTTGGAAGCTTTGCACATCCACTGATATCTGCATAATGAGGGCATCGCTAAGGCGGCGTTTGGCTAATTTACAGTACTCCCGTAGAAGTGTCGCCTGTGCGGCAAAAATGAGACGTGCTCGGTACAGTTTCTCAAGTTCCTGTGTCGGCATTACATGACGCTTGGCGTTGAGAGCTACTATTTCTTCCACTATTTGTCGCGCGTATGAACTTGCCTTTACTTCCGTATCGTTGCCGCGTAGTTTACTAATAGCCTGACACCCCGCTTCCATTGGGAGGACTGCCTGACAGAGACGGTGAAGGCCGACATGTAACAATTCCTCGCCCGCTGCTCGAAACGTGTTACAGCGATGCCGATGCTCGTCTGCTGTGGCTTGTGGTAAAAGTGGGGCCACCGTTCGCACGGAGGCTTCTAGTACGGACACCAGCGTCACAGCTGACTGACACGCAACGGCACGGTTCACAATGGCGTATTGGTGAGCTGAGCTCGTCAGAATACACCGCACGCCATTCCACACACGTGGTGGAAATGGGGGCGGCTCCTCTTCCCCAGGAAAGGATGGTTGATGCAACAGTGGATGTGGTTGTTGCGATAATTGTTGTTGCGACGCTATCGGGTGCGGTTGTTGCTGTTGCTGCGGTTGGGACTTATCGTGGGAGGCTACACCAATCGCCCTCTCTCCGGCCGCACGCATCTCCACAAGTAACGCCTGCGTAGTCTCACTGATATCACCTTGGTTCTCCAATCGCACCGCTCTTGAGATGGAAACAAAATTATCCGCAACAGTGTACATGTAAAGGGCCACGAGATCTTCTGCCCAGAGAAGTGACTCCGCCGCAAGAGGAGGAAAACGGGCAACAATGCGCGCCACATACTCAAACAAGGTATTCGTGAGTGTAGTGGCAGAGGCGGTGAGGAGCAACGACGACGGTGTGGGGGCCGCAGTACTGCCAAGAGCGACACGGAGTGATTCCGTCTCTAGATGACGTGCCGTGTCCTGTAGCACGAGCATATTTGATGAGTAGAAGGGGTTTTCGCGGCTCCCAGGTGCTGATACGGAAGAATCCGATAAATACAACTTGACTTCTTTTACCGCTCGCCGATAAACCTCGGGACGCAGCGGTGCGACAATGTTAAGGTCCAGCGCACTCACCTCGCTCACCACCCACGCATCATCGGCCATAAAATTGAGGGTTTGAACTGCTTTTGGAACTTGAAAGTGTCGAGTCACGTAGCGAACGAGTGAGGATTTCACCTGCGTGCGTGCGGAGGCCTGGTCCATCTTCTCAAGTCCGAGAACGGAGGCCGCTTCAATGAGCATACTCACCACAAAAAAGACATGTAATACACGCTCTACATCCACCGCATCAAATTGTGCCCCATCGAGCACGAGCGCAATCTTTTCCACGAGATCACAACCAATTTTACGGCCGACACTTGTGATGGCGTGAAGGGCCTCGCTGTGCAGGGCAGCATGGGGACCACTACGACCACCTTCCGCGTGCATCTCCCGCACTGTTGCGAAGAGAAAAAAGAAATCCATCATCTTCGCACAGACTTGACAAAGACAAAGCATGAGATGGTCCGGGTGGATGGCTGCGGCTATATCCGCAATAGGAGCGTCTTCTCCTTTGATGTCGGAAACCTCCGTCAAGGATTTGGTAAGGATGTACACAGCTGACTGCCAAAGTGTTTGTGCAACAAGTCCGCTGACAGTGCTCACTGTACCAAGAACCTTTGATGCCTCAAATGCACTTCGGTACTTGGATGGAATAAATTTGCTTGTCAGGCATTCAGCAATGGTCGTCTCTTGACAACGCTGTAGTGCCTTATCACTATCGCGGTACTCCTTCCAATGATCCACAACGTGAGTCATACAGTGGAGGCGTCGTATATTCTCCTCTTGTGCGATGGAACCTTGCTGCCGCACGAGGTCAACAGCCTCAGCAAGTTTACCTGCCTCAATGAGGGTGGAAAGCTGGCTACGCTTCCAGCAGAGGTCTCGCATGGCGTTGAGGAGTTCCAAAGATGTACGGCAGTTTGCACGGCGGCGATGGGCAGCGAGAAGACGCATTTGTTCCGCCGCCGCTCCTTTTGCTTTGCGAATGGAACTGCGGCCCTTTTTGCAGTCACTTGAGGTCTGAAGGAGGCCGTCGTTAATGAGTCGTATTTCCTCAACACCATTTACAAAGTCTTTATGATTCGCTAAAACCCGTTTTTTGAGTGTTGTACTAACCACATTACATTTTAGGCGTAATTCTCCAATAACTGTCTCAATCGCCTGACGTTCCCGCCGTTGTTGTGCGTCATCGGCGTTATCGGTCACCTCCATGTGAGTGATTTCGTACTTCATCGCGTCATACGACTTATCAAAGTATTTATTATCCACGCGTTCATGGACTTGCTCATCGGTGAGGGCTTCTTCCTCCTCCGACTCCACATCACTTACATCGGCTGCAGCAACACGCTCGCCGTGTTCGTTGTTTATCTCCGCGCCATACTTGAGTTGAAAAAGTCGACGAAGAGCACTGTGACTCATCATGCTAGTCGCTCCTGGCACACGTAGCTTACTTACAGGGATGCTTTTAAGCGCACTTTTGGTAAGTTTGTACCCTTTTTTTGCCCCACGCATCGCCCCCTGCCACGCGTAACTCAACCCATCACGCATATCATCCATTTTGTGCACTTTCAAACAGAGGTAGAGAGAGAAGTGTGTATGTGTGTGTATTGGTAGTGAGAAACCGTCACAAAATAAATATATAGAGAGAGAGAGAAAAAGAAGAGGGGATAAAAAAAAAGTAAAATAATAATAATAATAAGAGCTGGATATCATACTGAAGAAGAAAATGGACAACAACAACAACAACAACAAAAATGAACAACAATTATAATGAAAAAAAAAGGAAATCTAAAGCAAGAGGATTTACCTTACTTTCCCTTGCATGCAAGTATAACGAAAAGAGGACCTGTTGTATTGTTGGTAAAACTACAAGAAAAAAGGCAAAAGAACTACATAAATATACATACATTATGTATGTATACAAATATATATATATATATTTAGATAGATTATCTTTTTGTAACAAAAGAAAAAAAAAGGGGAAGCATAGGTATCGGAAAAAGATAAAGCGACGAAACAAAGAAAAAAAAAGTTTTTTTTTTTTTGTAACTTAGGATAGGATTCTGCTAGATTTATATTTTTCTGTGATCACTTACACCGAAAAAAAAAAAAATTTCGTACGCAAAAAAAAAAAAAAAAAACGCATGTAAGCACAGTTATTTCATTTGCCCTTCAATCCTTTCATTTAGCCTTTACAATGATACTTTCTCTTTTTCTTTAAATGCACGACTAGGCAGATACACACAGAAATATTAATACATATGTATGCCTTTTTCTGTCTTGCTCACTTTCTCTTTCCCTAAATATAATATTTATGTAGAAGGAGAAGAAGTGAATATGATTCCGTTTTCTTGTTTCTTTTCTCGTCACTTTCAGTTTCCTCCAAGCAGATTACCTTTCTTCTCTTTTTTTTTTTTGGAGGGGGGGGGAGGGGAACCATAAATACTGTAACTATTCTTTCTTCTTTTTACTTCGTTGTTCCCCACAGTTTTTCTTTGGTTTCATTAGGTGTCTTTTTGTAATTGCATTTATATATATTTATATATATATATATATATGTATATGTGTGTGTGTGTTTGGTTCATCCGCTTTTTGTTTTTATAAAAAAAGGCCACTACGGTTGATATCATTTTCATGCATGCGACGCCCAACCTCTAGCTGCTCCTGTTGCTTGTCAAAGCATATTTGCATAAGCTGTTGTGCGCTACGCATCTCCTCTATTTTCTCTAACAAATTTTTTTCGCGCTTTCGTGTCTCGCTGACGGTGGACTCAGCAATGTGTTTAAGCGACTCTAGATTCGCCCCACGCTCGCGCAACGCGGAGTTCTCTGCCTTACGTGCCTGCAATTGGCTAGCGAGCTCTGCTTCCCTCTTGCGCGACTCGGCCAAATCGCGCTCTAGCGTTGTCAGTCTCTTCTCATCGCCGCGCCCTTGGCGTTCGAGGCGGCGTTTCTCCGCGTCGGTGACGGTGAGGGCGTGGGACAGTTCCGTCACGCGCTCCTCCAATCGACACTGTTGCTGCGCCGCCGCGTCCACTGCCCGCTGTGCGCCCTGCAGGTTGACCGCGAGCTCTTGCTGCGCCACGTGTCCCTCCCGGCGGACCTCATCGAGCTGTGCGCGGAGGGAAT
Source organism: Trypanosoma mega (assembly GCA_030849715.1). Taxonomy (NCBI): domain Eukaryota; phylum Euglenozoa; class Kinetoplastea; order Trypanosomatida; family Trypanosomatidae; genus Trypanosoma; species Trypanosoma mega. Next base: position 34,778 of record JASANV010001572.1, on the reverse strand, counting down.
CCCGTGCCGCCTCCAACGCGGCCACTCGCCGCCCGTCGGCGGAGGCCTTTTCCCTCTCCGCGTGCAGCGCGGCGTCGCGCTCGGCCAAAAGCGACTCCGTCTCCAACAGCTTCTGCGCCGCCCGTTGATGCTCCGCCACAAGCGCCTCGAGCCGCCGGCAGCGCGCCTCCAACTGATGGCGTCCGGCCGCGAGCGCCTTTTCCTCCGCCGCCACCCGCCCGGCCCGGAGACACGCGAGCGCCGCCTCCGCCGCCTCCGCCGCCATCCGCTTCGCCGCCAGCGCCATTTCCGCCGCCATCCGCTTCGCCGCCAGCGCCATTTCCGCCGCCTTCTCCTCCGCCGCCGCCCGCCCCGCCAGCGCCTCGCGCAGCGCCGCCTTCCGCAGCTCGTGGCGCCGCGCCGCCCGCCCGCCGGCGTCCTTTTCCGCCGCCAGCGCCTCCTTTTCCGCCGCCCCGACCTCCGCCGCGAGCGCCTCGACCTCCGCCGCCCGCCGCTCCGCCGCCGCCGCCCGCCGCTCGCCCTCCGCCAACTGCCGCTCGCCCTCCGCCAACTGCAGCGCCAGCCGGTCGCGCTCCGCCCCGAGCAGCGCCAACCGCTCGCGCTGCTCCGACGCCGCCCGGAGGTGCTCCTCGCGCGCCATCGCGGCCGCCGCCGCCATCGCCGCGGCCGCGGCCGCCCCGTCCGCCATCTGCCGGCGCGCCTCGCCCTCCGCGCGCAGTTGGGCCGCCGCCAGACGCGCCTCGAGCTGCGCGCGCTCCCCCTCCGCCGCCAACTGCCGCTGCTGGCCCTCCGCCAACTGCCGCTGGCCGGCCGCCCACTGCTGCGCCAGCCCGTCCCGCTCCGCCCGCACAGCCTCGAGCTGGCGCTGGCTCTCCGCGCGCTGCTGCTCCGCCGCGCCAAAGGACTGACGCGCCCGGCGAGCGGCACGACGCGCGCGCGCCAGTTGCGCCGTCACCGCCTCCGCGCCTTCGTGGGCCGCGCGAAGAGACGCCTCCCGCGCAGAAAGGGCCGCGCGAAGCTCCGCCGCTTGCGCCGCATCGGCGCGGAGAGATGCCGCCGCCGCCTCCGCCGCATCGCGCGCGCGTTCGGCCAACAACAGCTGCGCCCGAAGCGCCTCGCAGGACGGGGCAAGGGCGGAGGCCTCACGCAGGCGCGGCTCCATCTCCTGCAGCTGCACCTTCAGGGACTCGTTGTGGCGCACAAGACGGTCGACGTCCTCCTCGCTCTTGCGCCGCGCCTCCTCCGACTTCTTGAGGCGCCGTCGAGCCCTGTCGAGCTCCTCCTGCGCGTGACTCACATCCACGCGGTGGGTGTCTTCTCGTTTTTTAACCTCACAACGCTGCTCCTCTAGTCCGCGAATTAACTCATGAATCTCATCATCCTTGGAGTTTATCACTCGCATATACTCCTCTAAAAGCTGATCCACATGCGCCATACCTCACTCTACAAAGAAACAAAGAAACAAAAAATCTATTGGGGCCACAAGTGAAAGAATGACTCTGTTTCTAAAGTTAAAACACAAAAAAAAATAACAAAAATATAAATGTAAATGTACAACGAAAAAGCAGGTTCACTACCTTCCCTTTCTATGTAAAAATTAAAAAATTAAAAATAAAAAGAGGAACAAAAATTAATTACACTTACAAATATACAAGATTATCCATAAATGTATATAATTTTTAAAAAAAGAACAAAAATAATAACAACACTTAGGAAAGTATGTATATATATATATATTTATTTATATGTACATATATACGAAAAAAAAAAAGGAACTCATTTCTTTCTTCCTTTCTCTCCATTTCCAATTTAAAAATAAAAAACGGATAGGTGTGTGAAGTCAAAACAATAAGCGAAACAACACATTGATGTTCCAAATGAAAACGAATAAAACTATTGTTGTATTCGTAAAGTTCGTCAATGTATTTCTTAAAAAGGAAAATAGTAAATAAACAAAAATTTACGAGGATGCAAAAGCTATCGTAAAAGACCTCTTCATTAATCCAAGTCTACTAGAATAGTAGCAAACTCATTTGCTTTTTTTCTTTCGTTTTTCTGCTTCTTTTGTTGTTTCTTTAATTGAACTGAAATAATAAAAATAAAAAAGATCCCCTACCTTTCGTTTTGTTTTGTTCTTTCTTGCAAAAATATTGTCTTATATTTTCCTTTTTTTTCTTTTCATAACCCTCTGTAGTTTTCCAACCAACTTATTCATACTTTTCTCTCCCCTTATTTCTATTTCTTTACTCCCCTACACATACAAGCAAATATATATACATACATATATATATGCGCGTGAGTGCACTTAGGACACCCAATGTACGGTGTTCTTTTTTTGTTGTTTTTGTTGTTCTTTTTTTTGAATTGCTTAATACTTTTTCCTTTTTCTTTTTCCTTTGCGTTTTTTTTTTTTGGTTTTATTTTCCCCTGCTTGTCTTTAGGAGGTTCATACCCTCAATCACTAGAAGCGTGCGGTGACACTGTCATCAAACTTTAAGCTCCGCTTTGATTGCCTTGAATGCGTTTATAGCGCGCTCGACGTCGGCTGTGCTGTGTGCGGCCGAGAGCTGCACCCGAATGCGTGCCTGACCCTTTGGAACAACGGGATAACTGAAAGCCGTGACGTAAATTCCCTGTGACATCATCTTGGAGGCGAATTCCCCAGCGACACGAGCATCGTAGAGCATGACAGGTGCAATAGGGCACTCCTCGTGTCCACTGACCGTGAAACCGGCGCTCTTCATCTCTGTTCGGAATAGTTTCGTGTTCGCCTGAAGTCTGCTCTGCGCATCCGATGTGGACTTCAGCATTTCCATCACTTTAAGCGTTCCACCCACAGCAGAGGGAGCCATGGTGTTGGAAAACAGGTACGGACGCCCTTTTTGGCGCTGCACCTCCACGATTTCTTTACACCCCGATGACATTCCTCCACTCGCACCACCGAGTGCCTTACCAAAGGTGGTGTTGACAATATCAATTTTGTCAGCCACACCAAAAAGCGTTGGGGTACCACGTCCACCCTTTCCCATGAAACCCGTAGCGTGGGAGTCATCCACCAAGATGTTTGCCTTATACTTCTCAGCCAACGTGACAATTTTGTCCAATGGTGCGACATCCCCATCCATGGAGAAGACACCATCGGTTGCAATGAGACGAATACGCTTGTGTTGCGTCTTCTGAAGGCCAGCCTCGAGTTCAGCCATGTCGAGATGTGTGTAGCGGAACCTTTCCGCCTTACAAAGACGGACACCATCAATGATACTTGCGTGATTCAATGCATCCGAAAGAATCACATCTTCCTCTGTTAAGAGAGATTCGAACACACCACCGTTCGCGTCAAAGCAGCTCGGATACAGTATTGTGTCCTCCATTCCCAAAAACTCTGACATGGTGTCCTCCAGCTTCTTGTGGATATCTGTCGTACCACAGATGAAACGCACAGACGCCAACCCGAAGCCATGAGTGTCAAGGGTGGCCTTGGCCGCATTAATAACCTCCGGATTCCCTGCGAGACCAAGGTAGTTGTTGGCACAGAAGTTTAGAAGAGGCTTTGTTTGATTAGCAACATTCACAGAAGAGCTTTGTTTGGATGTGATGACACGCTCCACTTTGTATGTACCCGCCTCCTTGGCAGCAGTGACCTGTGCAAGAGCGACCTCCCGAAGAGCTGGGTTTCCCAATTTCGCTGCTGTCCTGAACATGGTTGATGTTATTATTGATGTGATTGTCTTGTTGTTGTTGTTCTGGTATTGATTTTTTATCCGTAAGATGTTATTTTGCGCGAGTATGCAAAAAACATATATATATATATATATATATATATATATATATATATATATGTGTGTGTGTGAATTGATGGAGATCAAACAGATAGGAGAAAGAGAAAGAGAGAGAGACCGGAGAAGTCATAGAAACAAGAATAACAACCAAAAACAAAAAACAAAAATATGGCAAAAGAAAAGAAAAGAAAAGAAAAAGGTGTAAAAACAAAAAAAAAGGAGGATGTAAGAGAGTGGTAGAAGCTCAACAAAAGAATATGTTGATAAGAAAAAAAAAACAGAAAAAAAAACAGTCGTAATAAAAAATAAAAGCATCAACAGTAATAACTTATCTTCAAAAGCAGCACAAAAATCAGAAGCGCGCTACAAAGTTTACACTTTTATCGTACGAAACATATGAACAACGCGGTGAGGAAGTATCTCCTTTAACTGCTCGCGGTTTCTTGTGGAAGCTAAAACAAACATGCCGCGTGCGTCCTCACGGAGGACCTTTTCCCCTCGCAGTGCGTTATCCTCTAATAGTTCTTTTAACGAATTGGCCACACGCTGCACCACAGCCACATCATTCACGATCCAAGCATGGCACATCCCATCCGACGCATCTCGTCGTAAACGCTGCGAAAGTGCCTCCACACTATCAAAAGAAGTCGTCAGTCGGTGTAACTTCACGCAAGTGGAAAGGGCGGTCGCTTCATGCTCCAACTTGGCGCGGTCCACTTGGTGCACATGAAGACCTGTGAAACCATACCTCGCACTCGCCAAAGCAGACGCCAAAGGTCCCGCCATCGCGACACACTGACAGGGAAACTCATGGGAGTTATCCGCCAAGGGGAGAATCCACAGCGTTGCCATCACAACAGCGCAAACAACACCAGCTACGCGAAATGGTCGTAACCACTCGCCATGTGACAAAGGCACACACGCTGTTGAATGACGTCCGCTTGGGGACGCAGTCACCGATACGGACTTGCTCTCCCCATCCCGATGACACCCTAAGGACGTCTTCTTTGAATCATTCCCACCACTGCTGCTGCTACTGCGATCGCGATTCTTGTCTTTGCTGTCACAGTGGTTGTGGTTTTTGGGTTCAGGGGAGCGGTTAGAGGATGTTTTGCGCTTTCGCACACGCGTTTCCTCGGCGTGATCATCTTTTTTTCCCATGTCTTCCTACACACAGCATCACCAAACAAATCAAAACAACACATATCAACAACAAGAGAAAAAAAAAAAGTAACGTCAAAATGTTTGGCTTTACAATCATAGGTGTACTACTTGGCACCAAAAAAAAAAAAAAAAGCTCAAAAATAACAATAAAAAGTTTTTATACGGCATTTCGTTTTGTTTTTGTTCCGAATATTGAGATGCGGTTTGCTGTTCCTCCAGTTTCCTTTTTTTTTTCGTTTTACTTTCCTCTTCTTAAACAACATCTTCACTCCCCAACTCCTCGTAAAAGAGGCTGCATCTCATCGGTGTCGCCATCTCCAGTCAACCGAATGTATTCCTCCTTCAGATCATGACGCATGCAAAGTTTTTTAAGAGCCAACTGTCCTCTGGCAGGGACGCACCAGCCGTCGTCAATCATCCGTCCAGCTAAAGTCAGCGCGTATGGTGTGCTATCCATCTCGTTTGCCGCCTCAAGGAGGTGCGAGTAAGTGTTCGGGAGAAACGGCACCCCATCTGCCTCCTGTTTCCTTCCCACGGAGAGGGCCTCATCCCACTTGTTATTCGACATCTTTGCTTTAATGAGGGCAAGATAACAAATACTATCTAGTTTCATTTTAGCTGAAAATTCTGCAAATATCTTCTCCACCTCCGCAGCGCGCTTCGCATCTGCGCAGGCGGCTAGAGCACATCCGACTCCAATAACATCTGGACGAATTCCCTCCCGTCGCATTTGTTTCAGCACCATCAGTGACGTCTCCCATGCCGCGGGTGGAACACATTGACGAAGAATGTTTGTGTAGTGCGCAGAGTTCATTGCTACACCTTCGTGTCGCGCCACGTTCCATAATTCAATAGCCCGTGACCAGTTGTTGGCTTCCGGGTTAAGGAGCTCTTGCTGAAGAGCGTACACGTGTCCAAACTGATGCATCCAACCGCCTCCGTAGCGGGGAAACACTCCTTGGCCAGAAATCCGAGGATGCATTCTGATAAGTGACGCCTGTAATGAGAACAAAATGTTTTGAAATACAAAGAAAAAAGAAAGCAAAAAAAAGATTGAGGAAAATGGGAAAGGAGAACACCAACAAAAGGAAAGATAAGTTCATGTATACATACACGAAAGACAGAGGTCGACAAACAAAGACGACGACAAGAACAACAAAAAGATCAGAGCTAATAACGCATTTTGAGAAAAATAAAAAAGAAAAAAAATTAGGGAATCCTCCTGTGGTTGGCTTGACACACTACACCACACGGAGTTCATCTCTGTTTTGTTTGAACACAAAAGGAAACGAAAAGTCAAGAGTAAAAATGAAATATCAGTAAAGGGAAGCACAAACAAAAAGGGTCCGCAAGATTCCATATGTATCTCCCGACTTGCCGTACATTTTGATGTCAAACTCCCTTGAAGGTAAGCTCACGGCTTACTTGGAGCGTTGGCGCATGCGACGACGGCGCAGCTTTAAGCGCTTTATGCGCTTCTTGTGCCACTTGGGCCGCATTCCTCCAGGACGGCTAACTGTTCCCATTTTCTATCTAAAAAAAAAACAATATATATGTATATATATAGTGTAGACATACACATATATAAATATAAAAGAAAAGGTGGAAGAAAGAAAGTCATACTTAGTGTAAATCAAGATAAGAGCACAATAATGAGAGCATTAAAATTTGATGGAAGTTTATTTTAAAAAAGCATTGGAGAAAAAAAAAAGAGAGATTCTACAACAAGACAACAAAAGTCACAATAGTAATAATAATAATAATAATAAAAACACTACACTTTCATGAGCACTACCGATGTAATCCTCCTTTCTGCAAACAGGCGAAAGTAATAAAGGAAACCCCAATAATAATAGTAAAAATAATGGTGTAAATGTGCATCTAGCATCGATTTTACTTGGAGCGTTGGCGCATGCGACGACGGCGCAGCTTTAAGCGCTTTATGCGCTTCTTGTGCCACTTGGGCCGCATTCCTCCAGGACGGCTAACTGTTCCCATATCTGTGCTCTATAATATATGTATGTTTTTTTTTTTTGCATAAAGAAGAATATATATATATACATGTATATATATATATATATATATGATAATAAAAAACATAAAAAAGGGAGAAGAAAAAAAAAGACAGTATTACATATGAATTTTTTTTTTATTAGAAGATTAGAAAAGGTTTTACAAATACATTAAATCATATACACAAAAAAAAAAATAATAATACGAACCTGTTCCAAAGCTCCATGATACTTGTCAAAAGTAGCATAGAGATTGGTAAAGAGGGACATCAAAACAATAACAATAATAAAAACAAAAGCACACATGAAGATAGCAATAAATCATTATGGTGCATGTTGCTCCAGTAAAATCACAAAAATGAGCTTTGATCGGGCGGAGTGTGCTCTACTTTTGTTGTTACTCTTTTCGAATAAAACTCAAAATAGGCTCACGGCTTACTTGGAGCGTTGGCGCATGCGACGACGGCGCAGCTTTAAGCGCTTTATGCGCTTCTTGTGCCACTTGGGCCGCATTCCTCCAGGACGGCTAACTGTTCCCATATCTGCTTCTTTAGAATATATGCAAAAAAGGAAAAGGAGAAAAAAAAAAAAAGAGGGGTTCAACAACACTTTTACATAAAGATGTAAACCATCATTTCAAGGGAGACACCACAAATGTGTCTACAAAAGCAAAGTATAACATGCTCAGCAAGAAACAAAAACAAAAACAAAAAACAATCACAAAGCATAAAACGAAAAAAGAAAAAGAAAAAGAAAACAAGTATAAACTCAGTTGGGAACCTTCAGTTTGCCTTCACGCACCTTATCCTGAATCGCCTGAGGGCTCTCGCCGTCAATGGTGCACCCAATCGACACGGCGGTGCCGAGAACCTCCATCACGACGGACTTGAGGTTCGCCCCCATCGACTTGGATTGCGCCTCCTTAGCGATTTTGATGACCTCCGAGAAAGCGATGTTTCCGTCGTGTTTAATGTTCTTCACCTTCTTGCGGTCGCGCGGCGGCTCCTTAAGGGCGCGGATCAAACGCGACGCCACGGATGGCGTGACGATTACTGTCGCGACACGATTCTTCACCTTCAGCTCGCACGTGACTTTGAGACCCTTCCAATCCTTTGTGGCTTTGGCGATGTCCTCACCGATCTTTTTGGCGTTGAGGCCGAGCGGTCCGACTTTGGGGGCCAACGACGCCGTCGCCGCCACCTCTCCACCCACGGCACGCACAACGACGGTGATCTCCTGGTTAGGATCGAACTTTGGAGGCATGACTTCAGTAAGGCTCCTTTTTTCAGGAAGAAAATAAAATAAAATAAAATAATAAAGAAAGAAAGAAGAATAATAATCATAACCAAATAGATACCCTTCACATATGGGTATATATTACACAGATGCAGAATGCATAATGAAGATAAAACATGTGTATACATAAAGTAGTATAAAGTAGAGGCTGAGGAAAGCATTAAATACCACCCACACATACAAATAATAATAAAAATAATAATAATAGTAATAATGAAAAATGAGAGCATCATTTGCCACAGAGACGATGCTCACATAACAAATTGAATCAGATCACTTATATTTAATGCTTAACCCGTTTTCTTTTCTCACGCCCCTCCACCCTCCACGTACTCCCACACACAAATAGAAAAGGAACCTCAACTAGACTGGGGTAACGATGATAGAACCATCATTATCAACGTCTACATGAAGGGATAGGGGTGCATTGGGTTTTTCTCGTATATGTTGCATAACACCAGGACCAACGTGCGCCAAGACAGCATTCACCACACAACGACCATTTTCCATGGGCAAATCATCGTAAACCAAATTAACAAACCATCCAACAGCATCTGAACTTACTTGGATAGATTTAATCGTATTTTTATGAGAGCAACGCAGGGTTTCAATTGTCATCTTGACAATATCTTTGGCCGCTTCTAACGAGACAGGGAGAAAAGGATAAGTCTGAATCATGGAAGTTGCCAACTGACTATACAGACTCTTAAAATCATCCTCAATAATGCGACGCATCTCACTGAGACTTTTCCCCTGAGTTCGCCCTTGGCGTCCAAAGTCTGTAGTAATTATGACTGTTAATGGAGAGAGTAAAATACTGGGGGCCTCAGGGAAGGCAGTGGCTCTACCGAATAAGGGAAGTAAGACACGCACATGATCTGGGTGAAGTGCACCCAAATCATTGATAACAATCACCCCATTTCTAGGAAATGTAGCCGCGTGTCGAACAATCTTTTGCACCACATCCTTACGAAACTCTTGCACTGAGAAACCATCATAACTCACTCCGGAAAGAATTAATGTGGAATCCCCAACATCACACGTCGCATCACGACAGTGGAAGCCTAATGCAAGAGAGATGAGTTGAGCCAATGTGGTTTTACCCACCCCATTATCCCCCGCAAAGTGAAGAACCAAGGGCTTATCGGGGTACTCCAGTTTGACTGCTAGATCCATCATAACCGCCTCTACAACATGACGCTGCCCTTTTAGACCGCGCTGCGTAAGAAATCGCAGACGACGCAACACATCACTTTGGTAGTCGTGCTGATTCACGTCGACAGGGTAGCGGAAAATGGCACATCGTAGTCTATCCATACGTGAATGTTTGCAGTCGCAGAAGTGACCTTTAGCGCACTCCATCCTTGAGGAGCACATATACACATCCTCATCGAGGAACCAAAAGAGAAGTAACGATGCAAAGACACAAAAAAGAGCGAAAAAAACAGACGATCCCATACCAACAGAAATAAATCTCTTTGTTTATTTTTTCCCCTTCTTCTATTATTATTATTATTTTTTTTTTCCGTGTGTGAGTATGTATTATGTCTCCTTTCCCTTCAAGTTCATCACATCTCAGAGGAAATTCATATTATAAAAAATGCAAAAAACGCATGTAAACAAAAACAAGAAAAAAAAAAGAAAAAGAACATTGCAGGTAATAGAGTATTTCAATGCATAAAAACAGAAGTCAAAAAAAATTAAAGTAAGCAATAATCATAAAAAAACTAACTTTATGAATGTATGTACAGTTTCACGTAAGATACTTTTTCCTTTTCTTTTTTTTTCCTTTTTTTAAGGGGAAGAAGTACATTCTTTTTTTCTTTTTGCTTTGCTACTATGTTAAAAGCTTTCGCTTGGTTGCAGATTTGTTTTTGAAAGTTGGATTTCAGATGTTTCCCTCATACGTGTGTTACGTCTTTTTTTTGTTCTTTTCTTTTTATCTTTTTTTTTTCTTAATTTACCTTTTTAACCTCCTTTTTTTTGTTCTTGTTTTGTTTTGTAAATAGAAAAAAGAAAAATATATATATATATATATATATTTCTTTTTTCTTTTGTCCCTAGTTGATTGGTTGGTTGTTGTTACTCACATACACCCAATGTCTAAACAGCGGCATTTATCTTTGGTTCGTGATGGTTTAAATAGCCACCTTCGAAAACAATCTTTTCCTCCTCTTCATCGAATTCGCATAGAGTGGGGTCATGTATCTTTTGAATCCGTAGACCACAGAATAAACTCCATTTTCCCGCCGTGAGGAGTGCAATAAAAGAGCAGAAATAGGATTCCCCAGTCCATGACTGACGCAATTTGATCCCCTGTACAACTGCGTAGATCGCCGCGCCAACAAAACCCCCAAAAATGAGAAACATGATGGACTGAAAGGTGATTCTAGCCGCACTACCTGGTGGCAGCCAACGGTAGAGCTTTTCATCTGGAATACTCCACAAAATGGCCGCAAATATAATAAAAAACACTGCTACGACGAAACCCGAGGCAGCCAAATGGTTGTGAAAATGTCTCACAAAGGAATACGCTCCAATAGCGTATGAGATAGCGAACAGTACATATAATGTGATGCGAACACGAAAGCACGCTTTCTCCGACAAAGCCATATATGTATATATATATATGAATATAAATAAATATATAAACTTCCTAGACATAAGTTGTTGTAAATGAATAACAGAGGTAGAGGCAAAAATAATAATAATAATAATAACGCATCCACCCGCACCACTTTATTGGTATAGCTCATGCCATGTTAAAATGGTAATCATTACATTAATTTATATAAAAATACAAATATATATATATATATATATATATATATATATATGTATATATACATACAAACATATATACAAACGAAATATTTATTAACTCTTTTTTTTTTCTCCTCGTACTTGTCCGTTCCCTTTTCTCGTCATTAATGAAGCATTTTTTTTTATATGATTAAACTGTAACTCAATTGACGCATTAACTCTTACCTTAACTTCATTTCAACCTCATTTATCTGAGCGAGTATGTCTTGACTTTAACGTCATATTTTTATTTGCCACATTGACATGATTATAAGGGCAATGCCGACATCGGTTCCCACAACAACGGCCACGCCGCAGATGAAAACGACGGGTCAATATGGTTAAGCCTGTAAACGGGTCCTTATACGTATCCTTTTCGCATTCAATAGACTTGAGGTGTAACTCTTCTATCCTTATGGGAAGTTCCTTTTCCAATTCATTCTTTCCATCAAACACTACATTGGTTGCACACGGAAAGGACCCAAGCCTACGAAGACGTGTTTGAACATCGGTGGAAATGGAATACTTACTTTCACACAAAGATGTAAAACTTGTAGAGCAACTTCTATGCACACGAAAACATCCCCGCAAAAGCATCACGCGATGACACCCCCTAAACACAGATGGAAAGAGAAAAAAAAGGAAAAAAAAAGAGAAAATATTTTTACATATACATAAATACATAGATGGTAAAAAGTAGCACTGTTTGTGCACTGTTATGTATCCGAGTGTACTGTTCCAGCGGAGGAGCACAACCTCAAACAAAAGGAAAATTAAAGTAAAAAAAAAAAACATGACAAGAAAAAAAAAAAATTAATAATAGCAAAAAAAAAAGAAAAAAAAAAGATTGATCGAAGCAAAAAAAAAAACAGAAAAATAAAGAAAAAAAAAAACTTTCCTCATTCGTGTTTTTTTTCCTTCTGTTTCTATTAATTTACTTAGACTTTTTTTAAAAAAATAGCTTCGATGTCCTCTTTTTTTTTTTTTTTCTTCCCCTTTTTTTCTTTTTCTTCTTCTGTTCTTAATTGCTCTAGCCACTTTTGTCAGAGCTCTTCGTGAAAGATCGACGTGGATGAAACTGAACAGATTTTGATGAAACATTTTTTTCCTCTTTTTTTTTGTCCTTTTGCCTCAAGGGACCACGTACAAGTAAGGTGAAGGAGATAAAAGGCATTCGCACTCTACGTTCCTTCATTTTTTGCTTAATTTTTTTTCCTTTCTTTTTTTTTCTTTTCTTTTTTTTTTTTTTGATGGTAGGAGGGTATTGTAAAAACAAAACAAAACAACACAAAAGTAATAATAAAAAAAAAAAGAAGAGCGGTGAGGTAAACATTTTTCATTACTACCTAAAGAAACAAAGAAAAAAGTAAAAGTAAAAAGAGAACCGCGAAAAAAACAAAAAACAATAAAAAGAATTCAGACGGAATTCTTCTTTATTCTTCTTTCTTTTTTTCCCCAAATTGATTTTTTGTTCTTACTTCTTAATACTCATGCTTGATTTTGGCCACACGAAGATGGGGCAGGAGATTTTCTGCGCCAAGTGAGTGTTTGTAGATGCCACCAAGAAACGCTTCCGTGGCGTCTTTGCCCACGTATATGTCAAGAAGTTTCTTTCCTCCGGGGTGAGACTCGTACCAAACAATCTTTTCGCCCGAGTGGGTGTAACTGGGACCAACAGGGACAGACTTTTGCACGTCAAGCACATAGTCCCCAATCACAATTAGTTTCTGACCTTCGCGCACAAGTCGTCCCACATCTTGCCAAGTATATTCCAGATCCACAGGCATCTCAACCTCCTTCATGCGTTTTTCAAGAGCCTCAAGACGCTTCAGCAAAACTTTATGCATCAGTCCATGAACGTTTCGCTCAATCACACTGTTTGGGATACGCACGAGGTTTGTTGCCAATCCAATAAATTCACAAAGACGGATAGACCACTTTGTTGGATCATAGTGGTACCACTTTATACCATTACGATAGTCTTGCGCAAACTCATGATGAAAATTGTGGTAACCTTCACCAAAAGTGAGTAAAGCGCAAACAATGGAGTCATGCGATGTGTGTCGATCAGAGAAATGTTGCTTAGCAGAGAAAAAGTTTGTGTGGGCCAAGCTGTTAATGAAGAATGTGCAATGATGAACAAAAACAACTTTGGCAAGACCCGCGTAGAAGTAACCGCCCACCCAGTCACCCCATCCGAGACCACAAATCAGAGTGGGGAGAATAATACCGGACAACATGGCCAATTTAAAGAAATGGCGGTGTTGAAATTGAATGATGTTGTTGTAACGGAAATCTCCCACATCAACCTTACCAAGAAGGGCGTAGTTTTGCTTCATAACCATCCATCCCATATGCGAAAAAAAGAATCCACGCGTAGCGTCATATGGATCTTTGGGTGTGTCAACGTATCGGTGATGGATACGGTGATTACGTCCCCACCACTTAGCGGACCCCTCAAAGGCACCTGCACCAGCAAATGCACAGATCCATTGGAGAATAGGATGTGCAGTGAAGCTCCTGTGCGAAAAAAGGCGGTGATACCCGATAGTAATACCGACCATACCGTTAAACAAGTAGAATAGGGCAGCCACGATTAAGGTATTCGTCTCCACGGGAACACCCGCCAAAAATGCACAAGAAACCATTAGAGGAGGGACAGCGAGAACGGCAACAGCGACCCAGTTTACTTCGAAGTTATTCTTTGTCCAATGGGGAAGGTCTTTTGCAACTTTTTCGTCAGAACCTGACCATTTTTGGTTGTTCTGCAGAGTTGTTGTCATTTCCTTCTTCTAGCTTTCTCTCTTCGTTTTCTTTAAAATAAATTCTTGAATATGATAGAAAGATATTTATGCATTCATACAAACACACACATAGAGAAAAAAAAAAAAGAGAGAGACAAAAAAGAAAAAAAAAACACATTTTCTTAAAATAAAATAATACAAACAAATACATAAATATATGTACATACAAAAAAAAAAAAAAAGAAGGAAACCAGTTCCATAGGCAGGAAAAAGAAAGGAGAAAAAACCAATAAAAAAAAAAGTCAGTATTTTTTTTTCCATTTTTTTTTTAAATTCATTTGTGGTTGATATTATTTATATTATAGATAATCTTTACTCGCTTTAGTGGGTCCAAATAAGAACCTTTTTGTCCTTAGATCCTGTTGCAACACGTTGTCCATCAGGGCTCCAGTCGGTGGAGAATATCTCGTCACTATGACCAGAGAGATCCTCGAGAAGTTCCCGTGAGGCGATAGACCACAATTTCAACGTAGAGTCTTTGCTTCCAGAGACCAACAGACGTGAGTCTAAACTCCAACTCACGTGATACACTGCAGCTACATGCCCTCGAAATGTTGTAATAAATTTCCCATCAAGAGCGTTCCACAATTTGACGCTCTTGTCAGCTGAGCAAGACGCTATCATTGTACCATCAGGACTAAATTGCATGTGAAATATCCCTCCTTGATGACCTGTCATGCGTGCTAAGGATGTCACTTGCTGTTGAGGGGACCATAAAAACATGGTATTATCATCAGAGCAACTGGCAAGTCTCTCATCTCCTCCAAACCTTGACACAACCGCCTGGTATCGTTGCTCCGCGTGCTTCTGCATCTCTTCACGGGAATTAAATTTGTGCTCCTCATGATCAAATGAACCAGTGCGAATAACAAGGTCAGTACTTAAAGCAAGAAAATTTACCCAATGCGCATGTCCTCGAAGAACAGTACATGGTGAGCCATTTGAAGCATTCCACACAATTATGGTTAAATCCTGAGATGATGAATATATACGTTCCTCCCCTCCCCATTTTACACATGTGACACCAGCCTTGTGACCAGATAAGGAGAATTGAACACCTGTTGCCGCCTTCCAAACTTTTAAAGTTGTATCTTTGCTAGCTGAAACAAATCTATCACACTCTATATTCCTGTGGAAGGGTTCCCAACAGATATGCGAGAGATAACTTGAGTGAGCCTTATGTTTTTTTCCTTTAAAATCTCCATAGGAGCCATTATGTGTCCAAATAATAAGTGTACCATCTCTGCTCCCACTCGTTAAAAATTTACCATCCGGAGACCACGACAGCACTTGAACCCATGCAGTGTGTGCCTTTAATTCTTCCATTGGAGTTAGAGTGTGAATGTCCCATATGCGTATCTCCTTGTCTCCTCCACCTGTAGCCAATACCTCACTATCGGGAGAGAAACTTACAACAAGTACTGCCTCGCTATGCCCGTCAAGAGAACCGGCGCAACGAGTAACCGGACGTACTTTAAATTTCGCCTGTGGTTTGTACTGTATGCTAACTGTAGCCTCTTCAGGATGTTCAAACTGAAGTTTTTCAATGTCCTGAGGCCTAACACGCCTTCCCTCTTTAATTAACTTGTCAACGTAAAGCTCTTGTTGCTTCATAAACAAAGTTTGACGCACACTCTCAGTAACTTGTTCATTTTCTATAAAAAATGCATACGGTGTTGTGCTTAAATCCTCACTTAACATGGAGCACAGCAACTCATCTAACTGTTTTGGTGTGGCATTAACAGGCAGAAGAAGTTGGGTTACCTCCTGATTCCCATTTTCGTCTATAAGACGGACCATAATCATTTCATCTTTGTCATTTGAACTGTTAGCTGGCGCACTCGCGTCATCAACGACAACGACATCCCGTCGTTGCTTCTTTCTCACTGGCATTTCCTCTAAATTTCAACAATAGCAGCAGGAAAAATTGACAAAAAAAAAGACAACACGTATGTAGAGAGATGGGGTATGTTAAAAAGAGAGTGAGAGAGAGAGAGAGAGGAAAAAAATAAAAATAAAAAGCAGTAGTATTCTTATTATAATTATGGTTATCATTACACGCAAAGGAAAAATGAGCATTTCAGTGACAAAGCTTAAAGTAACATGAACCTAGAAGCAAACACAGAAGCAAAGCAGTAACAAAAATAAGAAAAGAAAAAGAGAAAAAAAAAATTCATATTAAAAACAAGTCATGCCAACGAGAGTATGGTCAATACGGCAATTGCGTTATCTAAAGACGAAAACATGTTACGTTAGTTCAAAATCTCAAAGAGGGCTCTCATAACACCAATCTGTTTTTCACGCATTTCCTTCATGAAAGATAGTGTTGTTTTGCCTTTCCGAATGAGACAACATTGAAACGTGAGTAAAGAAAAGCACGTTACCGTAAAAATCAAAACCAATAGGAAACCTATGCAGGCAATAAATCCACCCTCTGTGAGTGCCCAGTGGCTATGTATAAATAATAAAAATATCATATTCAATAAGCACGCAATCAACAAAAACAAGAAGAGGTAACGATTTTTTGATCCAACACAGTTTCCAATAATTAAACAATGATGGTCCATGTTATGCACAAAAGTCCCACACTTGCTGCAGAACGAACTCTTCGAAGATTTCATGCACACCTGAGGACGGCTTGCTACGCAGGAAACAAAAAGCAATAGGTGCGTGAGCCACAAGAAGAGAAAACAAATCTGGTCCCAGGAACAGGTAAATAGTAATATCCAATCCAAATTTTGTTTACCAAGAAATAATATATCCCCCAAATACCATAAAAAAACGGGTAGATTACAACATTCCATGCAATTTGTGCGTGTCAAGAACATGTGCGTGTAATATTGCCAGATAAATGAAACCAATACCATCACTATTATTCCTCTACTTAAAACGCGATAGTATTCCTTCGGGGATCCATCAAGATGGGCCTCGGCCAACGCCTCACTAAGAAAGCAATTTCCAATAACAAAGTTTAAAGCCATCAGGAGGGCCGGAAGCGCTATTGCCGCATAAACAGCGGTCCAAGAAAAAAATATTTCATGAAACAAAATCATTTGCTACTCTTTTTACCTATCCATTGCTTCAAAGAATGCATTCAAAAAAACCACGCAACAGTAAAAAAAAAAGGAAAGAAAAACATATCCATTAGAATGCGTACACAAACATATATATATTGTTACACACACATGTACAGCAAACAAACAACAACAACGAAAAAAAAAAACATCATTTGAATAGCTAATAAACGGACGCAATTAAAAGCAACAAATCAGAGAATAAACAAATTCAATTATGAGGTTTAAACGTGTGGTAAAGGCTACGAGCGAGCTCGTTTTCGGTTTTCCGGTTCCCTCATCGCTTTTACTGTTTCTTCGCCTTCACACACCGGACTTTCCTTTTGTCTTCCCTCCGTAGCATTAATTAAAACAGCAGTGGGATTGGTTGGATGAAGAAATCCTTTTCGAGCTAGTGTCTCCAAGGAAAAGAGGGTTGTCCCAAGGTCGCGTTTGTGTTCCCATGGTTGCGCCATTTCCTTAAAAAAACCACGTGCTACTGCTATGGAGGCATCAACACTCAAGTTTGTGTTTTCTTTCAGACATTGTTGAATCCAAATGGGTAATTTTTTTCGTTTATCATTCAAAGAGAAGCGCCTATCCACAAGAAGCATCATCCCGTAGTCTGTTTTGTTTCGAAGTACACGCCCTATGCACTGTGATGCTTGTCTCATGGCATCAAAGTTGCGATACTCATTCCCTGGGATACCCAAACACGTTTCCATCCAATCTATCCTCTGTCTCAGCGGTTCATCATTGGGGGGTAAAAAAGGAACACCGAACATAACGACAGCTCTTCCGTAATGACGATCAAAGTCAATGCCTTCAGCAATTTTCCCCCGAGCAATTGCCATAAAAATAGCTCCACGACCAATATCACATGCCCTTCGGTAATTGTACAACGCAATGGATGTTTCTTCCACTCCTTGAGTTTCAACAAAAATAAGTTTATACTGTGCTAATTCCTTCAAGAAACCTGATCGGTGCCATCCCAGTAAAACTTCACCCATATATTGATATCCAGTAAAAAAGCAAACAATTCCGTCAGGTACAGTCTTTGCAAGTCCTCGCAGGAGTTCTTCATACGCAGAGGACACTGTTTCCTGTGCTGCCGGGTTCACACGTACACTGTAGCTGCTTGTCACTTCCTCTGAAGTTATATTCACACTCTCTGAGCTTCTTGTCACTATAACAGGTGCAATACACTTTCTACTAAGTGTCATTTGAAATGACTTTGCTATCACTGGGGTAAAACCAAGCATCTTTGGGTAAATGTTTAAAGGTGAAAGAGTACCAGAGGTTAAAATCATACTTTTGTATTTTGAAAATGCCTCACGCAATGCGAGTGAAGCATCTACGCAAACTAAACGAATAACCGGATCTGGAATAGTTGGTCTTGTAGGGTCGTGGGCTTCACACACAACGACAAATCCTGGTTTTTCATAACGGTCATCTGTGTAGTACGTGGAAAGAGTCATGTACATTTGGGCTATGAGGGCAACATTTTTGTATTTGTGAGAATTTGTTATTTGTAGGGTATTCATAAGAACTTTTAAGCGTTCCGTCAAATACCTAAGGTGACGAATATCCACAGCACATTCCTCTCTTACCTTAGTTAGAAATGTAAGAGGGTCAGCAACGTAGGTGCGAGAAATTCTACTTACAACGCGATAAGTGAATTCAACAAGTCGCTGAATAAATGCTAAAAAATGATTAGCTTGTCGAAGAGTACCTGGGATAGATTCCTCCGCAATATCTGAAGGAATACGTGGTGTGTGAACAGACCCAGAATGTCTTTCTTTATTGCGAGCTAATTCTGCCATAGCTAACCCACTAACCAGTCTATCATACTCATCTTGAAGGCTTTGCCGATTTGTTGCCTTCATGTGATCAACCGCCGTGTGAAGCTGCTTGACATTTTCTTTAGCCTGAATCGTATCTTTTTTTGTAATAATTAGAGACATGGCTTCAATACACACATCATCCACGTTGTGTCCTTCATCCATTACCACAATTGTGTTTTCATTTAAAAATTCCTTCGTGACATCAGCAATAATAGGGTCAACGATGTAGAGATACGAATGAACCACAATATCAGCTACACGTAAGGCCTTTCGAACTAAGTAATAAGGGCAAACATGATGTTCTTCACCGAAACGTTTGAGATCATCCACAGAGTACGCTCCAGGAGGTAAATCCAGAGGTGAACTTTCAAGATTGTCATAAAAATCACACCGTTGGTTGGTTTGCCACGGCGCTGTAAGACTACGGCAACCGGCATCTACTTCCTCCGGGTAATGTTGCGACGATACAGAAGTCTCTATGCATAGATTTTTTTTGGCAGTCAGACACAACCCTCGTAGTGGTCTGCTAGACGACCCTTCAGTTTCCCAGAGATTCAACAATTTTCGAAGTTCACCAATTGTTTTTGTCATTTCCTCGACCGTTCGGGTGCAGTAAACAACCTTTCGCTTCTCGTAGGAATGATGATGAAGATAGGCTACAAGCAAGGACAGAATGGTTGTTGTTTTTCCAGTTCCTGAGGGCATTTCAAGAAGTATGTGACCACCTTGATCTAGGCCCCTCTTGAGTTCCGTCATGTATTCAAGTTGTTCAGGGTAAATATACTCATACGGAAACAATACGGGAACATCTTCTATAAAAAGCTTCATTTTCCTACCTAAGTATATATATATAGGTGTGTATGTGTGTGTACAACAGTTTTTTGTGTTTTTTTTGTAAGAGCGAAATATTAAACAATGAAACACAAGCAAAACACACATAAATTAAATCAAACACGAGCAACAGGAAACCAAAACAAACAAAAAAAAATACTCCACTTAAAGAACACGCACATTAATAAAAGAGTCAAAACAAAGAGAAAACAACAAAGAGACAAATAAATAATAATTCATACCCACATACAAGATAATAATTATTACTATTATCCTGCAAATAGAAATATTCTCAAACAAACAACAACAACAACAAAAAAAAGACAGCTATCCTATGAATTTTATGCAGCATATTTATACACTCCAGTGTTTTTTTGATCTCGCTCGATAAACTCTTTTCGTATGAGCTCTTCGATCCGTTGCTTAATTAGCCTATGGTCTGCAGAAAAGAGCGGGGACAATTGTTGGTGGCACTCTTCCACCAAGTCAACATGACTAAAAAGACGACGGCTTTTCATAATGCGTACCAGACAGGCGTCGATCGCTGGTTTTCGATCCTCTCCAACTTCTCTTGCAATGGTTTCACTCTTAGAAGCACTGATTCGAACAAGGGTTGCTGGAATTCGTATTTTTTTCCATTTACTTGAAAAATCTTCATTGATAGAAAATATATCAGTTTCTTCCAATGTTTGTGAGTCAGAGTCCCTACGGAGAAGAGAGCATTTAACTAAAGGCAAAAGGGAAATTTTTAGATCCTCAAAGGGTATTGAAAAAAGATCCATGATATCCCGTGTTGTTAATTTTTTTGCATCATTAAACGCAAGAATGACCCAGCACTGAACGCCGTTCATCGAAAAAAGACGGGAACCTTTCTTAAAGCTCGCATTCACATCTCCACTGCTATTCGAAAAGGACCACGTAAGCACTCGTCCAGTTGTGCCATCAAGAAAAGCCTGATGAAATAATTGTAATGTTTCTCTTAGTAAACGTGGTGGAATAAAACATTCACTTTGAATTCTGAGAGGCCAAATACCTTTCTTTAAAACAAGTGCGTTAAATGCAAAGGGAGGTTTTGCTCCAAATGCTTCAAGTTTTTCCTCCGCTTTAAATGCTTCTGCAACGTCAACATCATGGAGCATACCTTCAAGAAAACTCGTATTTGCCACTCCAAGACGATGACTAATACGTTGAATAAGAGAACGCTCAAGGGTTTCATCAAATTTTTTGCGTTGAAATAAAATGCGTTGAGCCAGTAAATCACGAAAATGGGCCAGGAAGGTATCTCGATCAGTAACATAGGTGAGAGAGGCTATAATTCGGTCTAAAATTTCTTCATGAGTTGATTCTCTTTCTTGAATCACATCATCTATAAAGTATGCAAATAATTCACTCAGTGGTAAACGCCGTGGGTTACTGCTTGCTCCACCGGAGACATAAACACCTCCGCTATATACCTTTTCAAGACCTTCCCGTATGGCTTTGAATATTAATCCATGACCATGAAAACAGTGAAAAAGCAAGTTTAGGTGATCATCTTGCAGTTTCATTACATCACTTACACAAGATTTGAAGTCTATAGTCCTTTCTTCACAATCATGTCGTCGAAGTCGCTCTTCACCTGATCGAATAATTTCATCTTTTGTTAAAGTGTACATACAATCTATTCCCTTTTCACGACGCGAAAAAAGATCATAATAAGATTTTAGCAATTCCATATCATGATTTCTCAATGCGAGGGCAAAACCATCACATGATTTCAACAATTTGTCCACTGTCAATGGAGAATCCAGAAGAACTTCCTCCACGTATGTAATAATCTTTTCTTTATCCTCTGGGGAGAAATAGTATGTACATCTTGCCTTTTCACCACTGTATACATCTTCAATGTTATTCAACATTTCTGTCGGGGTATTGGATGCACTCCATTCTAAAAGAAGAGTATCGTAATAAACTTTCGTAAGTGTTAAGTATGGTTTCAAAAAAAGTTCGCAATACACTTCCTGGGTTTTGTCAATGCTCATGGAAGATAAAAGTTCTATGGCGCCTCTTATTTGCTCACGACTTACATTTTCGCCTTTCCTTTCAGCTTGAAGTAATTCCTGTGTCACCTTGCTAACCGTGGGTGCGTGCCTCTTAAGAACTTGCTCAAGAAATATGCTAAGTGCTACTTCGTGAAGTGAGGGTTTGGAACAGTTAACAATAAAAAATCTTGACAGGTACGCGAATGCTCTCATGTTCCACTTCATCAGGACCTTGTAGTGGTCCCACACTTTCAACACTTTCGTGAACATTTGCGTCTCTGAAGTGGCACGCAGGTCTCTGTATTTCAACAGATAACGTGTCAACATCTCTTGAAAATCCATATACAATAGTTCATCCACACCATGTCCAAGAAGCTCAGGAACAGATTTGGAATTTGTCGTGCGTGTCGCCGCCGTATAAACAGTATTATAGTGATTCATCTGCCTAGCAAAGCCCGTATTGGACTTAAACTCACTATCTGTCAAGTCAGCAATGGCCTCAAAGTCCGCCTTCATCCGACGAATGGCCTCCCTATCTTCCTCCAGCATTTCTAAAAAACTTGTAGGGAAAAGAAATACAAAAAAACAAGAAAAAGAGAAAGAGAGAGAGATTGTGGTTGTGAACAGAAACGACAATATGAAAAAAAAAAAATGATCAAAACAATAAAACATCAGCCGCCATGGAAGAACAATAAAAAAATAATTTAAAAGAACTGCCCCTGAAAAAGAAAAAAAAACATACTGTACCTCATATTCACACTGAAAGAGTCATTAGAGCACTATTCAGAGAGTTAACTAGTGATAGTGAATTATTTCCTAGTGTATTTACACGCAACTCAAGGTTGTTAACAGTATGTTCAATGTCATCTAGTATTTTTGAAATAGTCTCTGCAGAGTCCAGTGCATTCCCTTTAAAATTCGGCATTGCTGTCGTTGTTAACCGATTTTTGTACAAGTAATCAATAGATTCAGCTGAAAGAATCATACAATGGTACATACTAATACCATACAAACTGTTTATCGTCTGATAGATTCGCTTCTTGCTAATGAAAGCACGATCCTCCTTTAGCACATCACAAAGACGATGTATATCAACCAATATCTTCTCCAAATAAATGAGGCAATTTTGCCAATCAGGATCACAAAAATCGTCACAACTCAGGCGAGATGCAGAAATATCTGATGCTTCTGAAAAGTATATATCCATTTCCTCACTTATCAAATGTAAGTTTTTCTCAACTGCCCAGATAGATTCCCATTCTGTGCTTTTCTGTCCATGGTGTGGGTATACTTCGCAGCTCGATGAAGAGGGTTTGTTTACCCAAAGAGGCACTGAGGAGACTTTTTTCTCCTCCCCCACTAATAATTCATCAACAGCAACATTAACACCACCAGCACCCCAGCCTTCCGCTTCGTAAGTCTTTAACCCCGGGAAAGACAAGGGTAAAGGAGGTTCAACGCTATTTTCATACACCTCAAACGCCGAAGAATCCATCCTTAAAGAACATTTATCATGACGAAAAAAAGTTATATATGCATAAAAATATAAAGAGGGACACATGAATCCCACACCCCGAAAGAATAATCAAAATAAAGAAAAAAAAGCAAAGTAATATATATATATATATATATACATCATAAGCATCGAGAATATGAAAAAAACACAAAAACATAAATAGCAAGACATATGTTTAACACCAACAACAACAACAACAAAAAACCCGCCACGTAGAGTGTGTTCAAAGATAAAACAAGGTTAAGAAGCTTTGATCAAAAGATAAATATAGCATAAACTTCACATACACAATCTATACATTTCTTCATCGCACGCCTCACGAAAGCTCAGCCACAGGAGGAATGTTAATCGAGAATTTGGCATAGGTGTCTTTCAAAATAGTAGCGAACTCATCTTCCATTTCACTGACGCGAGCTAACAAGCTATTATATTCACCCTTTGTTTTGTTAATGGTCTCATCATACTCGGTTTCAGCTCTTTTCAGCTCTTCGCTCAGTTTTACCTTTTCTCCCTCAAGAAGATTCAACCTGGCGTCAAGCTTTGTGGCAATCAATATTCTTTCATTTTCTTCCGTTTTGTACTGACGAGCAAAGTCAGTTAAGATGTCTACACGATCGGTTGTTACAGCACGCAAATCATCTTCATATTTACAGCATTCACTGAGCAACCTATCTCGATCTCGTTTAAGAGTTTCACACTGTTCCATGCGCTCCACATGTTGCATCTTTAGCGCAGAAAGACGTAAAGACATTTTCGTAATATCATCACTAATCTGTTGTTCCTCGTCCAGGGCGTCCTTATCAGCCTTCGCCACCTTCTTGCCGTCTTTTGGGGGCATTAACAAACCATACAAACGTACGAAATGCTAGAACAGATCTTCTTTACAAAAAAAAAAAAAAAAAACAGTGCAAATTTTTTACATCAAACGAAAGAAACAAAAAAAATTAACATTTAGCAAAAAAAAAAAACATAAAGGAAGACAACAGGCAAACACATACCCATGTATGTATATATGTAAAGAACGAGAAAATGAGTATAGAAGAAAAATGGGTGAGAAGGGAGAGAGGAAAGGTCAAAAGGAAAATAATAATAATAATAATCGCATGAGCAACACAGATGCAACCCTCCGAAATTCCCAAAGTACGTTCACATGAATTTATCGCTGTAAAAACAACCAAAAAGAAGCTAAGAGGACGCCACAAACCATCTTCCTGCTTCTACAGGGTTTATGTATGCTGCTTTTGCTATAAAAGGGTGAGAAAACAACTCCGTTGCTGTTGGACGAGAAGCAACAGGAAGAAGACATCGGTCGATAAAATCTATTAAGTCTCTGCTATATTCACGACCATTAGCTACCCAATTAATTTTTGCTGTTCCTGTCGCAATGGCCTGGCACAACTCAAAAAGATTATTTTTCATTGATGAAAATGGATATTCACCTAATGCGCACTCTGCTATTGCTAATCCAGCACTCCAAATATCACTCTTAAATGAATAGGGATGCGCTTGAATTCTTTCTGGACTCATATAGGGTACAGAGCCTTGTGCTGACAAAGTTTCCACATCTCCATTAGAAAAAGTTTTGGCAACACCAAAGTCTGCTATTTTAACCTCACCTTTTGAATTAGCTAAAACATTTGCAGGCTTAATATCACGATGAATCATCTTTAAGTTATGTAGGTGCTCTAATCCCTGCAAAAGTTCTTTTGCAACATAGGCTAACAACTCCTCTTTGAAACCCTCAGGATGTCTTTTTAGTATGTCTGTCATGCTTCCCGCGTTCATATATTCAAGAACAATGTATAGCCTCCCATCTCGGAAAAAGGCTTCATGTGATGAAACAAGATTTTTATGTTTTAAAGCTTCCACCTGCCTTAATTCAGATTGTAGAGCATCCTTAATATCATCCGTATCTCTCTCTAATGGTAGACACTTCAAAGCATACTTTACACCACTTCCACGATGTTGAACAAGTCTTACTTTTCCTTGAGAACCTCTTCCTAAATCCTGACCCATACGTAAATCTTCAAATTTTATTTTGTTCAAAACAGCTTCACTTGACGAATCATTCGTTTTTAAAGTTTGTGAAGCTATCATGTTTCCTGATGCAATTCCACTTTCTTTCACTCGCATTTCATGACCACCATCACCCTTGACAACCAGCGTCATCGTATCCGTTATTGATACAGGCCTTTCTTCAGGCTTCAACTGAAGTTGATCGAGTTTCGGCCTTTTTGGAGGCATAAGTTGCCAACAAGTCGCACAACCTAAAAAAAAAAAAGCAGATTGTCACCTTTTTTGAAATGTAAAAAAAGGCAAAAAAAAAAGAAGATTAGTGGTAACACAAACAAATAAAAAAAGAAAACATAAGCCTCAGCAATGAGTAATACATCTCAAATGTACCAAAGATAATAAAATAAAAATGAAAACGGTCATATGGAGTCACTCTTTCCAATGCTTTTTTTACATAATATTTACTACATCAGGTATATACATATATATATCTAGAAAAAAAAAAAGAAAAAAAATGACTTATCTTGAAGAGTCACACCTCGTCCGATTCATTACCAGAATCATTATCATCATCGTCAGAGTTATCCTGCTCCTCAGCCGTGGTTGGCAGTGAACATTGATCAGTGAAAGAAAGATCCACTGCGTCGGTTTGGTTCTTTTTAAGGAGTGCATCTGTACGTCTTCGCAAGAGAATAGCAGCAAATGTCCAGGAAAAAAAGCAACTAGCCGGATATGACCCTTTCTCGAGAATGCTATTTACGGTATAGTTTTTAAGTAACTTTCCTGCCCTTAGAAAGAATTTTTTCTTCCTGCGCTTTGTATCCGTTGGATCGAACAACGACATTTTTGTCAAGAGCTTATTCGTTACTTTTGATCGAGCATCTTCCCATTTCTCTACTTTGCTTGGTGTAGATCCCAGTGCCACAATAAGCGTTCCTTGAACGACAACAGGAATAATAGGTGGAGGGTGAAGATACTTTGCCAATTCCAACAACTGTCCAGGCGTAATACGTTGGAGATCTTCTAGTGCATTTACCCAAACACATTTCAAGAAAGTAATAGGTGACTGTGAATTGTTAGGAAAAACATCCTCAATTTTCAATCGTGTATTAGCCAACGTCTCAGGAATATTGCCTAAAAGAAGATTTGCTAATGTTTGAGCTGCTATTTTTAAAATATCCTTTTCGCCTTCAGTAAATTCCTTCTTTGTACCGATAGCATCTAAAAATATCATTCCAACAGAAGAATTCTTCTCCGATTTTTTGCCAGTAATTGTTCCAGCAAGTAAACTTCCTGTTTTCTCACCATCCAAGAATGTCCTCACTCTTTGATTAACAAAAGGATGACAATTTTCAATGTTATCAAATGTAAAAACTGTCGACAATCCGTTTTCTTCAGCCAGTTCACACGCCTTGAAGCTAATACCCGATCCAGTATGTTCTTCTTCGGCAGTGTGTCGTTTTCCCAGCATAAACTGATGTGACGGTGATGCTGCAACATAAGTTAAAGTGTTCTCATCTTCTTCCTCTCGAAGTGATACATAACAGTTCTCGCAGCCTGTCACAGCTGTAAGCCACTCAACACATTGACGACAAAGTTGGCATCGGTGTTCATTTCTTATTTGTAGTTCAATAAGTTTACTTACCTCCCAAACTATTCGCACTGCATTATTAACTTCATCTTCATTAAAGCTTAACGCCGCATCCCGACACACTGCAAAAACAAAGGGAGAGTAATTTAACCCTAAAAGACTTAAAGGTAAAAAGACCACAGTTTCATCTTTTTTCTCCATAGATTCATTAAATAAAAAGCATCTCTGATCTGTTCGACTGTTTGAAACAAATTCAATTCTTGAAGATTTATACTCTTCCAAGGATGACGCTGCAGGACCGTGAAGACGGTCTGACGAAATAGATATGGCATCATTTCGTGACACTGACAAGCCAATGAGATGAGAAAGAGTGTCTTTACTGGACGCATAGAAACCATTTTGGCACACAACAGTTGATGTCATCGCAGCTTTATCAATGCGCATAACGTAGCAGACATCACCAGCGTCACCCACAAGAGAGGATGCATTTTTTATCAAATCATGCACACTGGCTCCCACGGGTTTAGAGTACATAATCCTTTTTCTATTAGATTCCGGCTTAACAACAGGTTCAACAGTCTCTGCGTTAAAAAGAGACACCAATGTTGCATCAGGTGAAGGATGCTTTGCTGAGCACTCTTCAGTTGCTGTAATTTCCTGTACATTATGGTTATGCTTCAGTTTTTCTCGTTCGGCTCTTGCCTTTGCACGCCGTTCCTCGTCCCTTCGCTTTCTTTCAATAATTTTCGCTTGCTCCAACGCCTCTTTTCTGCGTATTTCGGCCTCTTCAAGTTCTTTTTGTCTCATTTCCTCTCTTATTCTCGCTTCCTCAATAATACGTCGTTCTTCTTCAGCAATGCGTTGTCTTTCCTCTTCTTCTATTTTCAATCTATCACTCATAGCCATTAATGATGAAATGCGATGGCATTCACCCCAAATTTCAAGTATACCTCGTATTCCTGCTTCTGCTTCATCACAATACAAACGCATCATACATTCGGCCGAAAACACGATTTTCTGTTCTTCTATAAACTTTAGGTGCTGAAGTTGATCAAAGTCAACGAACAAATTGTGACGACACTGAATACGTTCCGCTGCACGACCCCCCTGAATAGACATTAAGTGCATGATTGTGTTTTGTGATTTATCCTCCTTCTGTCTTTCCTTCTCAACCCGAGCAGCAATTTCCTTCTCACCAAACATATCAGCTGTCATTAAAACCTTACGCTGCGCAAGTTTTCGCAATTCATATTCATCCCACGTCTCCGTGATCCACTTCACGTGGTTTTCTTCCATTCTCTCGTATTGATGACTGCGTCTTGCATATGTGTTCCATGACTCATTTAGTAAAACTTGACGATCATAAACAGCCTCCCTATAAGATAGCTGATCCAAGTCATTTGCTGGAAGACGTTGAACATACTCAAAAGATCTTGCCTTGTCCATGACAATATATATTCAATTATAGTAACAATACCCAAACAATCAATATTATTGAATATTATTTTTATCTTTAAAAACTTCTATTGCCAATTTTCTTTTCTTTTTCTAAGCGTTTTAGGTAAACAAATGAAAATAAAAGAGAAAAAAAACCCGCATCATGCTGAAGACAAATAATGATGAAACAAACAAAAATCCATCAAATATATACACGCATATCTAACATTGCTGATCAAAGAAAAAGCAAATAATAATAGAGTCACCTGAAAAAAAAAACACTTTCTTTTCTGAGCGTTAATGCTTATACAAAGCAACGGAAATATTTTATCAAAAGCAAAGAGCATTCAAAAAGAAAAAAAAGCTGATGCACTCATTAACCCAGAAAGCAAGAGAGAAAAAATAAATACGTAATGCAACGTTCATTCCAGTTAAAGTTCTCGCCACGGTCATCTTACAAAGTAATCACAATACTTTTTCCGAAACAAAATGATCAGGAACTTGTGAGGAGAACCTGCACAAAGCAGAAAAAAAAACTATCTTTATTCCTTTCTGTTAACCTTTAGAATTTGTGAACCAGAACATTTTCCGTAGATGTCTTTTTTCATTCGCAAAAAGAAAAAAAAAACGGAGAAAGAAAACGAAAATATTCTTTCCACATTCTGCAGACGGAATAGCACACAAACAATATGTCAATCATACAAAAAGAAAATTAACCGGACCAATACGCGAAAACAATCACTTCTAATAGCGTAATAGCGCAACTCTACTATTCTCCTTGTTTGCCTTTAGTGCCAAGCATCGATAAATAAGACGAATAAACTCGTACACATAAAACTTTGTATTGGTACTCTCAGGGGTTACTACTCCGAGTGCGGTAAAATAACGAACTAAGAAATTTCCTTCCCTCCGTTCTCATCTTCCCACACAAAATACTAAAAAAAAAGAAAAAAAAAACTCTACACAAACGGCCTCGCGTTTTATAAAACAAAAATAAATTAAAAAATCAAGCCACCATACAATAACAAAAATAAAACCATTTCATACGTGTGCTGTTCACGAGTGAATTTGCTCTCAGTTCGATGCGTCCACGTTGGTCCCCATCAGTGATTATTGACCTTTTTCGCTTTCCTTTCTTTCTTTTCCGAAAAGCCACTGGATACTCTCCACATTCTTTGCTCGTCCTTCATGCGCCAATTTTTTCCCCCGAGGGAGTGGCGCGATGCTGGCCACGTGTATGCTCATAGGTATAGGCCCCTTTGTGAATAGCAGAGTTTTCGCTTTTTTTTGTTTCGTTTGTTGCCGCCTCGTGTAAATAGTTCAGGCTAAATATGTCTCATTATGTTTGGGTTGCCTCCGATGGCTGGGGTGATCCGAAAGTAAGAAATTTCTCCCAATAACAGTGCCTCAGTAACCAACTACACTAACAAGAGTTAGTTCTGGAAAATCCGTCGAAATTTACTGTTTGGTATTTGTCTTCTTTTTTTCTTTCTTCCTTGTTGGTGTTTTGGTGCTGATTTTGTCAAGTTGCCGGGGGAGGAAAAAAAAAAAAGAGTTTAAAAAAGAAAAAGCATTGTTTGGAAATATATTTCTTTACCAACGTCCTCTTTCCCACTCGAGTGAATACGCTACGCTGACCTTTTTTTTTTTTGATTAAAGCAATAAGATTATAAGTGATTCTTCTTAAAAGTCTGAAAGCTCGCGGTGTTCCGCGTCACTCGCCACAAATATTTTAAAGAGAAAAAAGAAAAGTAAAATATATGTTTGAATAAAAGCAGAAAAGAAAACCAATTTTCAGACAGGCGGATAAATTATTCTTTAATGCATTTATACGTCTATAGACTGAAGAGTAAGCGTCACCTGCGCAGTAAGACAGTTCTCTGCGATGTGAATTACTTTTTTGTTCCATTTACTTTTGTCATGATGCTGCTTTAAGCGTCGGAATTGTTTGCATTTCACACAGCAGTGGATAACGACGAACAATTTTTTTTTTTTCTCCTCCCGTTCTTGTTTTAGTGTGTTCTGTATTTCTGTATTACGAATATATATTTTTTTAAATTGGCATCTTTTTATTTTGTAAGGAGATTTTTGCATGCGTATGGTTGCAATGACTTAAAAACTTGTTTTGTTTGTTGCTTTTGCTTTGCATTTTTCATTTTTTTTTAAATTTACATTATATGGCACTTGATTTATATGATCGGATCTTGCAGTATAGTTTAAACATCGGGAAATTTTGACTTTTTTAAAGATGGAATATTGGTGTTTCTTGTGTTGTCTTCTATTTTTCTTGTTCTGCGGTTGTGTTTCTTGAAGGGTGACAACAAAGTGAACTGTTCATACTCTTTTTTCTTTCGCCATATGTCTATATGAAGGGAAAATAAAAGTAGTGATAGAGGAATTATCAATGCAGTGCGTTTGTCACCTATTTTTTGCTTTTATTTGAAATGAAACCGCTTTGTGTTCGAAGCTTTTTACTTATTTGAGGTCAAGGACCCCGTCACGGCAAGCAGAGAATTCTTGCACACAGGAATTACGCACACCATTTCATATATGATTTTTTTTTTGAATTTACGGCAACAAATTTTCACTTTTCACTCTGGCTGAATGCGCTTCAATAGAGATATGACTAATCTTTTTGTTTAGTCTTTAGAATGAGGAGAAGCATACCATTTTTTTTTTTCAAACGTAACCATACTTCCGCTACACGTACAGCATTGTCACCCTACTGACTGTTTGACCTTTTGGTCGTTCTCTTTTGATGCAGTTCAGTAGAGACAAGGTCCCGAGTAGCTTTAACAGTGCTCAGATCCGTTGGGTCCGTGGAAGAATTGGAACGGGAGCGCTTCCTCCGTAAACGGCCCTTTCCCTTTTCATTTTCCTGAGACCGAGTGTCCGCCGAAGCGAGAGGGGAGGATGAAACTATAAAAGAAGGTGTCAATAGACTTCGATTGAGCTCTTCCTCATAAGCGGGGGGGTCTTCGTTCTCGGATTCAGGAGTCGTGGGCAGGGGTCTGGTAGATGAAACAGCTCACACAGAAACTTCGCTAACTCTTTGCTAAAGAATACTTCAGGGGTTTCCAAGGAGTCAACTCCATGTTTGGCTCGCAAAGTAGCGAGGCCAGGACACTGAAGCAGGTGCTCTGAGATCTCCTCACATTCATGAGATCTGAACCATGGGAGGTGGTGTACAGACATCCCTTCGTGGTCGTGTATCCTCCACAGATGTATGCGAAGAGTGTTCTCCGAGACAAATTCAGATGGGCATTGCAGATATTTAACCTTTTTGTAAGAATTTCTATCCTACGGCGTTTATTGTCTTTTCCGCATTCTATGCCCGATTTGTGCATTGGATGATACCGCTGCACATGTTGAATGAGTCCGGGTCTGCTTGTGTACTTCTTTTCGCACAATTCGCATACAATTGTGTAGGCGCTCTCATCTCTCGAGGGTGGTGTTGTTGCATCATCAGCGTGACTCAGCGTCACATGCTTGTGAAGGGTTTCTTTACTGAAGAAAGACTTTTCACATTTTTCACAGTTCCAAGAAGTGATTTCTCCCTGTATCTGCCGGCGCTTTGGCGCATGTGTAGTAACACTTTCAACGAGTTCACTGTTAGGGTGAGCATTTTTGATGTGTCTATTGAGCCATTGTTTGGTGTATGTCTTTTGACAGTACGGAAATGTAAGTCTACCTGCATCTAGTAAACTTGAGCTTGCTAAAGATGCAGTTGTTCTCTCTGTGGATTTGCACCTTCTGCTGCTTACAAATCCCGGAG
Source organism: Trypanosoma mega (assembly GCA_030849715.1). Classification (NCBI taxonomy): domain Eukaryota; phylum Euglenozoa; class Kinetoplastea; order Trypanosomatida; family Trypanosomatidae; genus Trypanosoma; species Trypanosoma mega. The sequence goes on along the minus strand of JASANV010001572.1, from coordinate 2,840 downwards.
GCAGAAAAGGTTCCCTCTCTGTGGGATGCTTTTCGCGTACATGTCTCAAGGCCCATTGAACATGATGCGTTGATCTGCAGTAAGGGCAGAATAGGCGCTTTATGGCTGGATCGATAACAAAGATTATTTCATTTGCTCTACTTGGTTTTTCAGGCAGGCGAGGAGCCGGCTTGTTTGGATGTGCCGTGTTCAGATGACGTTTAAAGCAGTGAGGAACGTATGTGTTGTTACAATAGGGGCATTGATATCTTTCGCGCTTCTCATCTGCAAAAGTGACGGATGGTGGAGTATGATCGTCTGAGGCTGGTATTCTGCTGCACGTCGGCACGTGTAGCTGTAGGGTAGTTCATAGTAAAACTTTGTTCCAGGCCTCCCGAACACGGCGCTACCCAAGACCGGCTTGCCGACACCAAAAACCCTCAGACGCACCCTAGGGGCGACTGCTGGCTCTTGGCTTCCCTCGATAAGAGGTACTGGACCCTGGAACCACGTTGAGGTGGCCGGCATCACCAGGGTAAAATACAAGTCGGCACCACACATGACAGACCGTTCACATTCAAGGGATCAAGACGTCTGTATTCATGGAAGAAGGCGAATTGGGCACATTATAGAGCGTACACTAGATCTCATGTGCGCAGTGCTCGTAAATCTCTCATTGATTCTCGCCTACAGTTCTCCCGCTTCAAACGCGAAAAAGTTGCATACAGGAAGCAAAAGAACAGCCGCAAGCGTGATAGAAATGGTCAGTTCCGTCCCACTAAGACATCACCCCCTCAACTAAATAGAGGACTAAAGGAGGGAATCACCATTCATGCTCGAGCAAATAAGTTTTGCTCGATTATTAGGATGGCGGTCAAGCGCAATGTCCCATGCGCTGTGGCCCATCGACCTCCGTTCTGGACACCAGAACTGTCCACGCTGGACAAAGAAATAGAACACTCAAGAGATGTACATAAAACACAAAGTTTAATTCTTCATCGACGACACCGTCTAAAAGAAATAGCGATACAAAGATGGAAAGAACGTTGTCGTACCCTAGATACCGCTGAAAAAGCTAGCTGGAACCTCGTCAAGGCAGTTTACGCCCCACGCCCACTAGCCTCTCCTGTAGTCAAAGTAAATGACCAGCCACTGAGCAAAAGGTCTTATGCTACATTACTGACAAAGATGTATGCTCAGAAGTCCACAAAACACCCCTTCGCACCACGCCCAGAATTCCCACGGATCCCTAAGAAGTCCTTTAAGCCCATCTCAATAGGTGAATTCCATACGGCACTTCAAGACCTTCACCTAGGATCCGCTCCGGGCCCTGACTACATTCACTGCGAAGCTTTACGAGAACTCCCGCTACAAGCCCAGGTGGAACTGATAAACATATTCAACACAAGTGTAGCAACAGGAAAAGTTCCTACAAGCTGGAAAATAGGAACCATCATTCCGCTTCTCAAGGCTGGAAAACCTGCTGATGATCCGGCATCCTTTCGCCCCGTAACTCTCACGTCAAACCTATGCAAACTTCTAGAACGCATAATCGCTCGACGCATTCGAGACACAGTGGAGTCGCAGATTCTTCCACAGCAAGCTGGTTTTCGTCCTCACCGCTCCACCCTGGATCCCCTTATGCACCTCCTCTCCACCACTCTTCATCGAAAAAAGGGTGAAAAAGTCGGTGCGGTCTTCATTGACTACGCCCGGGCATTTGATTCAGTTGATCACGGCTGTATCATATGGGCTATGCGCAGTTACGGAGTGGACCCATATCTCACGAGATGGGTAGGCGACTTCCTATACGACAGACGAGCGCGGGTAAAAGTACAAAACGTTCTCTCCAGATCAGTGGCATTTACCTGTGGTGTTCCTCAGGGATCAGTGCTCGGCCCACTACTGTTTACAATCGCAATGAACTCGCTGAGCAAGGAATTAATAAAGATCCCTAACCTGGAACATGCTTTCTTTGCAGATGACCTGACGATCATTTCGACATCACCTAACATCAAAGAAATACAGGATACACTGCAAACGGCGCTAAACACCATCGGACACTGGTCAATACGCAACTTCATGGAACTTAGCGCACCAAAAACCAAATATACAGTGTTTGGCTCTCCCTTCTGTGGACGTCTATCGTTGCACATCGGATCCACCAAACTAGAAGAGGACAGACACCCGAAAATTCTAGGAGTCGTCCTGAATCCGGTAAGAGGAATACAAAAGCACGCTGAAATAACACTTCAAGCTGCCAAAGGAAGGCTCATGACGCTAAAAGCCATATCCTCCGCGAATTAGGGGCCCAAGAGTGACCTGCTCCGCCCGTTTTATTTGGCCCTCATCCAGTCCAAGCTGCTTTATGGAGCAGCCGCTTGGTGGTCTACGGCATCAGCTACCACATTGAATTCTCTCGAAAAGTTCAATTGTCATGCAGCCAATGCTATTACCGGTATTCCACTAGGATCCTCACGAGACGATACTCTCCAGGAAGCAAGACTCAAAACACTAGAAGAGATTGTCCTCTATAGAATCATGGAGTATTACTTAAACTCATGCACAAGAGGAGGACTCATGGGAGAACTAGCAAAGGCCATGTACCCGGATACACATCAGATACACAGCGATCTGGGCCTAGTTAGCACAGAGTGTGAGACTATAGATGATTTTTCAACCCCTCACACAGTTTATTCCCTCAGGTACGTGCCTAGAGTTTACTTTAACCTTTCCCCACCTGGTGGTCTTAAAGCGGACTCCCCCGATGAAGAAAAACAAAGAGCCTCCCTTGAAAGAGTACAACGCTTCTCTCACGCAAATTTTACGCTTTGGACAGACGGATCCACGCAAACAGATGT